>BMAO01007491.1:0-88309 GCA_019973975.1 Trichonephila clavata | reverse complement strand
GTAAAAATTATGAAAAATCAACTATACAAGGTTTTTCGTTTTAAGAAAAATTTATTACTTGTACAGCTTTGACATAAGATGGAATGCACCACTCTTTAAGCTACTTTACTGCACAAACCATTGTATTTTTCAAATGGTTTTGGATTATACCTACTGTATTAAAAAGTGTTGTGTAACTAATATTGCTGACAATCTTAAAAAAAAGTAGACAATTGATTGCTTTTAAAACTAAATAAAATGTTAACTTGTATTGCATTTCCCATCATATAAATATTACTTACTAATTAATTACATTACACAATCTTTAATGCTTTAGAAAGTCTTTCACAACTGTGATGCAATTATAATGTATATGTCACCACAGCTGAAAATCCCATCTAGCACTTTTTAAGATCAAAAAGTCATTCAAGACTTTCAGAGATGTAAGAATATTTACTTCATTCATCTGGTTGATACACAGAACACATATAAAGCAACCTGAAAAACTATAACTATTTAAAGTATTTATAAAACAAATTGTATATCAAAAACTGGTCCATTTCTGGACAAAAAAATAAACAAATCCTTATTAGTACATCTATACCATAAAAAAGACAGTCACATTATATCATTACTTTCACTACCACTTTCCTCATCACCCATGAAATGTAACATATGAATGAAATACCTGTTTCTAAATAGGCAAGGCGGATTTTCAAGGTCTATACTTGTATACCAAATAGAACAAATATTAAAATTTATTATTAAGAGTTATTTACACATAAATTAAAACACATTGCTTACTTTAGTATATACTTTTACTTGTATTGATAGCAAGCATTAACATCACCTGATTCTCTATATATTTTATATTAAACACTTACCTGCAAAAAGTATACATGTATTTTCTAAATTCGTATGTTCCAAAAGCAAAATCAATTTTTTTGCCTAAAATTTTATTAAGAATGAATGATATAAAAAAAATACCATACTCCCATCACTTTCCAAAATTTGTGTGGTAACATTCAACTGCAATGGAATCTCTATCCTGCATGATTTTTAAATTATATGCTTCTAATATACTGTCATAAAGCCATTTGTGACAAAAATTTGGTCATTTTTGATAATTACTTACCTCCTCATCTGATATAAAAATATACAACAACTTTAGCCCATAAAAACATAGCTAAATGTCTTGGAAAACATAAAACAACTCCACTACAAGCATATATCAGGTGTTAAAGATACAGTTAAGTTTTTTTTGCAAATAGTTTTTGAATTGAGTAATGCTGACTTGCCTGAGCTTGAATGTTTTCTTTCTTGACAACTAAAAAAAGAACATCCCAGAGTTTTTCTTTTTATTTTTAAATCCCTAATAGTTGGCTTAAATATTTACTGCTAGTTTAAGTGCTGATTGGGAGGTAGGTACATGAGGATCAGGTAAATAAAATTCTTTAGTAATTACTTTTTATCTTTCTTTTACTGAATTGCATGTGTAGACAATTGTTCCTGAACTATTTTACCTTGCAATAAACAATTTAATACTACAAGTAGAAGTTCAGTCTCCTGGTTTTTCTTATGTCATTACATATTTATTTGGTGGAAGACCCCACACCACACTTTCTATCTGAGATATGGAAAGAAGTATATTCAACATTTTCAACAACATGGAATCTCTCAAACAATTTAAGAATGAACTTAATATGTTTACATGGTGCATGATTATCTGAGCATTCATATGTATACCAAGCCGAACATGATAATTTTACACACCTGTAATGGCATTGATCACACACACAACCTCTTTCTGAAATGCGTCCATAATCTTTTTAACTACGTAAAATACATCTCCATTAGTCTGCAATTTTACAAACCAAGAATTTGTTGCCTGGTCATAAATATCTGTCAGGAATTTTTAATTCATTTTGAAATGGAAATAGGTTGTGAGGATATAAACTGGGGAGAGTATCATTTAAAATTCTATAATGTGCTAAATATGTGTCATGCTGTATTTTCAACAAACTATCTGCTTGACAGTTAAATTTTCATTTAAAAATAATTGGACATTCATGTATTGTGAATAGATTAACAATATATATTTTTATCAGTATTGGCATGCAGAAGTAGATGATGTGACTTATACTATTAGTAGGCTGAATTACAATAATTATCATCAAAATATTTATTGAAAGCAGGCTTTTTATCAGTCGATGCAATTTTAAAATTTTCCAATATTTGTTTACATCTGATTGAACTTATTCCTTCCAAATGAGCTACTAGAGAAATTTCCCTTCGCATTTCAAAATTGGAAAACAAGATCATTTAATCTTTTCTTCCAAGTGCATTGAAGGCGTAATGCAATTAATTTTTAACTGGGCACCCTTTCGCTCAGAATGTTGAAACACAATACATATTTCCTGTATTTAATTTATTAATAATAACATGAGCAACAGAGTAAAGCATTCCTTATTAGTCTAGTACAATTAAACTTCTATTAACCGAATACATATTCTAATACTGAAGATTTTTCAATACCCACTTCAAGATTAGCTTTTTCTTTTATATGTCTAGGAAGCTTCACATGTTAGCAAATGTGTTAAATATCTAAATCTACAATTTCACTCATGTATGGAAAAGGTTAAGGGAAAGTTAAATCTCAACATGTGATTCGTATAAAATTTTTTGCAATAGATAATACATTCCAATAATGATTTTTTTCTTACTTTAATTAAATAAATGTATTTTCTTATTAAGAATAGTGTTATTACCTTTGGTTGGATCCTAGCAGGGCACCCTTCTTTTACAAGAACACCTCCAGAAAATTTATATTTTCTATTATTATTCTCACAATCATTTAAAAATTTAGCCAAACAATTTACCTCATATATTTACGCTAATTTTTCATAACAATCAATAAATAGAACTTTCGATTTAACGACAAGAAAAAGTTTTACACTCACGAGATCCGCCAAGGGGGCAATCACCCAGCAGGAACTAAAAAAATAATGAATCTACTACAATGGTAAATACCTGGAAATTTTAAAACGTATTATTAAAACATTATAAATAATCAAAGCATAAAATTTTTTCATTCACGTGATCGGAGAATAGAGCTTTTACACGGCAGAAGCTAGAAAGTCGATGAACGGAAAATGTTAATTACATCAAATCAAAGCACAAAATAAAATAAAAATACAATATAAAAAGAGTAAAATAATAATAATTCAAAATTATGAATCAAAGTTTTTAGTTGTTCACATAAGTTAGAAATTCCATAAATCAGTAAATATGTTAAAATGATGGAAAACTTAACAGGAAATTGATACAATATAAAAACTGCAAAAAAATGTAACAATCATACATTATAATTCAAAGTCATAAAATACCTAATCAATAAATCTCCCCGCTAGAATTTCATATACGAACCTTTCAGCACGAGCGCTATAGCAAGAATAATTTTAGTAGGTTCAATTAAGCCAACGATGAACTTGGCGATTTTCAAAAAGAGGCCAAAAATATCAAAGTAACCCATCCTTGTTTGTAGATTATAGGAATAGGTGCTGCCAACGAAATTGCGCATTACACGTCCGGCCTTGTTTGTTCCTTTTATCTGTCACTATCATTAAAGAGGCATATGAGCGTTAAATCTGTGCAGGTGCAAAGACTTTCCATTCGCATGGTGAGGCAGTTTGGAAAAACACGGCCAACTCAGATGTCGCACTCGTCCCTTGACCGTGGTTCAGGAATTGGAGCTATTATTTTGGAAGGTGGTAGAACCAGCGCATTCAAGTTACCAGTCCCTATTTTGGATAATTCTTCAAGTAGCATTCTTCACAACACCGAAGATAGAATATTTCTAAAAGTGACAAAAATCATTGTTTGGAATGGGTGTACCGTGGCTCCTCACAGAGGTTACTTTAAGACCAGCCGCCTGCTCGGGGCGGTAAATGGTATTGAATTTGAAAAATATATTTTTTTAATATGCTGTGGAGTGACAAGTGGAACAGGGTCTTCCTCTCTCCCTCTGGAACCTGTGCTTCAAATATATTTAATGCACAAGCTAATGGTTCCACAATTTTAATGTTTAGATTTCAGGAAATTTACGAATCCCACCATATTCTGTTTTTTCTTTTTTCTTTTTAGTCCTTTGTTTTTCGTTAAAACTATTTGTTAATGGTGAAATACCTAAGGATTTTTGGTATAGATTATTTTAAACATCATTACATTATCAATACTAACGTCTTCTAGGGCACTTCTTCCTTTGACGCATTCTTTTTTAAGGGAAAAAATAACCATAATTTTTTTTTTTTTGCTTTTATATTTCTAAAATATAAATCAGTGTCCCTTTTTTAATAAAGGAAATAAGTAGAAAAGGATTAAAAAAAAGGAAATTTTAATGACATAAATATAGAAATCACCAAGAAGTGCTGAAGTCAAGCGGGTAAGGGAAAATTTCTTACAGAGAGAGAAAGTGAGAATAAATTAAATGTAAAAAAACTTTTTTAAGAACAAGCTTTTATTTAAACGCGCTAAAAAGAATAAAATAAACTTTTCCTTTAAAACTTTTTTTTACTATCAACTTATAACGTCATTACACAATTTATATGATATAAAAGCTTGTCGCAAGATTTAAGTACTCATATATACTTAGTTTGAATTTTTAAAAACTAAAATCAATCAGGTCAAGTTATTTATTTTACTTGTTTGTCTACACAGGTAAATCTCGCGACAAGCTTTTATATCATATAAATTGTGTAATGACGTTATAAGTTGATAGTAAAAAAAGTTTTAAAGGAAAAGTTTATTTTATTCTTTTTAGCTCGTTTAAATAAAAGCTTGTTCTTAAAAAAGTTTTTTTACTTTTAATTTATTTTTTAATTTTTAGTTATCGCTGGACAGGTTTCTCAGCCTGTTCAACTCATTAAACGCTGGTTCGCCATCCCTGGTTTAGCTGAATTAATTCTCGCAAAAGGGTATTAGACTAAAAACACAATTTTTTCAAATCCGTAATTTTTAAGCAATTTTTTCCATCTTCGTGCAGATTTTGGGTAACATTGTTCTACACACGAAAAAAAAGCTTTAGTGAGATTATCTTCATAAATGACAAAGTTATTAAATGTTTAATGAAAATTTGGCTATTTTTGAAAAACTTAAAGAATATATTATTTATTTGAAATATTTTGAAGGATGGATATATTGGATATATTTCTCTAACATATTAGAAGAAAATTTTAGTTGTTTATTAAAAAACTTCAAAAGGCATTTAAATATTTGTATTAATCAATAAAATGTTTAAAATTCAAAACGCATGTTGTAATCAAAAAAAGAAAGTTTTATCAACTAATGATAATTTTTTGTTGGACATTGAATATCTTCTACGTAAGAATCTATTTTTTTAATTATCAGGTCATCTTTAGAAACTTGATTTCGAAAAAATAATTAACCATCGCATTATTTTTATACAGTCAGATCTCCATGTAACGAACTTCTATTTTGCGAATTTCTCTATTTTAAGAATTTTTTCCTTGAACCAAGCACATATTACTCTTTTCATCGTAAAACAACTCCAAATAGCGAAGTGCATTACCTATTTAACGAAATGTTTCTTCTAAGATTCGATTGTTGTCTCTCCTTATTTTTAAAATATTTCAGGCCATTTTGCAAATTATCCTCTTTTGGCACATTTTATGAATATAAATAACCTTGAGCTGGTTTTAAAATGTGCCTAACTCATCTAGAGAAACAAAATTGCCGTAATTTTTCAAACAAAAAAAAAACTCAAATAAAATTAATAGATTCTATTTGTAATTAAATTTAAGGACACATGTCGTAGTGTGTTTTTAGATTACTGGTGATAAAATGAGGTATATTTAAATTACTTGTAGGCTTAAAATTAGAAAATTTCTTAAAAAAATTAATTTATTTTATTCTAAAATTATTTTTTTAATCGAAAATATGTTGCATTTCTAGATAATATTTTTCTCTTATTGTTTTCCTAGCGGATTCCTTTTTGATGGGTAAGATACATAAAAAAATGATCTTTTCGATTCTGTAATTATTTTTTGTCCTAGTTTCATAGATTAAAAGAATTTCTTCAATACTCCATCTCAGTTTAACTTGTCAGCGTTGAGAAAAGTACCAATCTACTTGAAAAATAGCTCTACTTTTATGTTTTGAATTTAAATCAAAGAAAATAGATAGAAATTTGTAAAAAAATTGCATACGTTGTAGAAATTAGATTATTTTTACGTTGTAGAAATGTAATTATTTTTTAGACAAAGTTAATTAATACTGTCAATTGCGCAACGTTATGAAATTCCAGTTTGGCTGAAAACCGATTTTCGACGCCAACTTTTGTCATTGTTGTAACAATAAAATTATTACAACAATGCAGATATATCCAAGCTGGCGCCCAAAACTAGTTTACGGTTTTGATTAATATCTTTTTAATTAATTGCAATATCGGAATATAAATGCTCAAAACATGCATTGTCATCCAAACTAAACGTGTATACAAAATTTCAGCTCAATGGGAGGAAGAAATCAGCTTCAAAATTGAGTTGCAAAATTCCACCCGAACAAATTACATACATACATACATTGTAAGTTAAATAAAAGCTTTTAATTAATAAATTAAATGTAAAAAAACTTTTTTAAGAACACGCTTTATTTAAACGCGCTAAAAAGAATAAAATAAACTTTTCCTTTAAAACTTTTTTTACTATCAACTTATAACGTCATTACACAATTTATATGATATAAAAGCTTGTCGCAATATTTAAGTACTCATATTTACTTAGTTTGATTTTTTAAAAACCAAAATCAATCAGGTCAAGTTATTTATTTTACTTGTTTATCTACACAGTTAAATCTCGCGACAAGCTTTTATATCATACTAGCTGTTACCCGCCCGCTTCGCTGGGTATTTCATGATGTTTTATAAATTTTTACTGCTTATATATATATGTATAAATTATTGATATCTAAGTCCTAGCATTAAGAATTCGATTGAATTGAAAAATATACTTATACCTGTAACTGTCACCAGTTGAGAAAAAAAAAAAAAGGGCAGAACTCGTCTAATTTGTATTTTCTAAAAATCTCTAAAATTGAAGCATAGAATGATGTTTGCTCTTTCGTAACTCAGAAACGAAGTGGATTCCCGCAAAACCAGTTTTCGGTGGATCTCTACTCCGTAAATTGAACATGAAAGCCAAATTTCAAGTCTAAATCTAACAGAAAAAAGCAAAAGTTTTACTATAAATATCCCCGTAATCCTGTTGAGAGCCGTTTTCCAAAATTACCGCTCTTAGCGGATTTCAATTCAACAAAAGAAAAATGCAAACCAAATTTCATTATTATAGTCCTTGTAGCTCGAAAAAAGTAATTTTTTTTGTAAATAAGTCCCAGTAACCCCCCAGAACTTGATATGCTTAAAATTTATTCTTAGTGGATCCCTATTCAACAAAAGAAACATGCTTAACAAATTTCAAGTATATGGGTGTAACAATTAAAAACAGGAATTTTTTTCTGCAACTCCTCTTGACCCCTCGCAAACATCTTTGGGGGTCAATTTTCATTTTACTCTTTGTTAGAGGAACTGTATTTCTCATGAAAGGAACATGCCTACCAATTTTCAAGCAGGATGATCAAGTAGTTTAAAAATGGAAATATTTATCGATTACGCCTCTTAATCTCCCGAAATTAAACTTAGTAGTTGATATTCGCGAAACCCATTTTGTAGCGGTTCTCTACTTTACGAAAGGAATCTACTTATCAAATTTCAAGACTGTACGTCTAACAGTTTAAAAATGGGGATAATTGTCTATAACGCCACTTGAGCCCCCGAAACGCCACTTCTGGGTCTGTTTTCACAAAACCCATTTTGTAGGGGAATTGCACTCTATGAAAGGAATCTGCTTAGCAAAATTTGAAGACTGTGCGTCCAATTAATTAAAAATGCAAAAAAATTATCAATAACGCTTCTTGAACCCCCGCAACACCACCTAGGGGTCGATTTTCACAAAACACATTTTGCAGTGTATTTCTATCCTATGAGAGGAATCTGCTAACCAAATTTCAAGACTGTGAGTCTAATAGTTTAAAAAAAAGAAATAATTATTTATATCTGCCCTTAACCCCCCGCAACACCCTTTGGGCGTCAATTTTCTCCAAACCCGTTTTGTAGCGGATATTTACTCCATGAAAGAAACATTCCTACCAATTTTCAAGCAGGTAGGTCAAATAGTTTAAAAACGAAAATATTTATCTCTTACGCCACTTATTCCCCTGCAACGCCACTTAGAGGTCTGTTTTCACAAAACCTTCTTATAGTTGATATCTACTCTATGAAAGAAATCTCTTTATCAAATATAAAGACTGTGCGTCTAATAGTTTAAAAATGGAAATAATTATCTATAACGCCCCTTAAGTCCCCTCAACGCCACTTGGGAGCAATTTTCACGAAACCCATTTTTTGCGTATCTCTACCCTATGAGAGGAATCTGCTTACTAAGTTTCAAGACTGTACGTCTAATAACTTAAAAATAGGAATTTATAACGCCCCTTAAACCCACCGCACCCGCAACACCCCTTGGGGGTCAATTTTCCCAAAACCCATTTTGTAGCGGATATTTACTCCAGGAAAGAAACTTACCAACCAATTTTTAAGCAGGTAGGTGAAGTAGTTTAAAAACGGATATATTTATCTATTACGTCCCTTTATCCCCCGCAACGCCACTTAGAAGTCTGTTTTCAGAAAGCCCATTTTGTAACTGATCATTATTCTACGAAAGGAATCTATATATCAAATTTAAAGACAGTGCGTCAAATAGTTTAAAAATGGAAATAATTATCTATAACGCCCCCTAAGCCCCATCAACGCCACTTGGGGGTCGATTTTCAGCAAACTCATTTTGTAGCGGATCTCTACTCTCTGAAAGGAATCCGCTTACTCAATTTCAAGATTGTACATCAAGTAGTTTAAACATGGAAACAATTATTATTAAAGCACTTAACCCCCCGTAACGCCCCTTGCGTTTCGAATTTCGGAAAATCCTTTCTTAACTGATGTCTACTCTATCAAAGGAACATGTCTACCAAATTTCAAGTCTGTAGGTTGAATAGTTCCAGAGATTTCGTGATTAGTCAGTCAGTCAGTCAGTGAGTCGCTTTTCTCCTTTATATATATAGATAAATTGTGTAATGACGTTATAAGTTGATAGTAAAAAAAGTCTTAAAGGAAAAGTTTATTTTATTCTTTTTAGCGCGTTTAAATAAAAGCTTGTTCTTAAAAAAGTTTTTTTACATTTAATTTATTTTTTACTTTTTAGTTATCGCTGGACAGGTTTCTCAGCCTGTTCAACTCATTGAACGCTGGTTCGCCCCATCCCTGGTTTAGCTGAATAAATTCTCGCAAAATGGTATTAGACTAAAAACACAATTTTTTCAAATCCGTAATTTTTAAGCAATTTTTTCAATCTTCGTGCAGATTTGCGGTAACATTGTTCTACAAACGAAAAAAAAAAAAAAGGTTTAGTGAGATTATCTTCATAAATGACAAAGTTATTAAATGTTTAATTAAAATTTTGACTATTTTTGAAAAACTTAAAGAATATATTATTTATTTGAAATATTTTGAAGATAAGGGATATATTTCTCTAACGTATTAGAAGAAAATTTTAGTTGTTTATTAAAAAACTTCAAAAGGCATTTAAATATTTGTATTAATCAATAAAATGCTTGAGACTCAAAACACATTTTATAATCAAAAAAGAAAGTTTTATCAAATAATGATAATTTTTTGCTGGACATTGAATATCTTCTACGTAAGAATCTATTTTTTTTTAATTGCTCAGATCATCTTTAGAAACTTGATTTTGAAAAAATCAATAATTAAATTCAAATAAAATTAACAGATTCTATTTGTAATTAAATTTAAGGACACATGTCGTAGTTTGTGTTTAGATTACTGGTGATAAAATGAGGTATATTTAAATTACTTGTAGGCTTAAAATTAGAAAATTTCTTTAAAAAATTCCTTCATTTTATTATAAAATTATTTTTTTAATCGAAAATATATTGCATTTCTAGATAATATCTTTCTCTTATTGTTTTCCTAGCGGATTCCTTTTTGATGGGTAAGATACATAAAAAAATGATCTTTTCGATTCTGTAATTATTTTTTGTCCTAGTTTCATAGATTAAAAGAATTTCTTCAATACTCCATCTCAGTTTAACTTGTCAGCGTTGAGAAAGGTATACAATGCACCAATCTACTTGAAAAATAGCTCTACTTTTATGTTTTGAATTTAAATCCAAGAAAATAGATAGAAATTTGTAAAAAAATTGCATACGTTGTAGAAATTAGATTATTTTTACGTTGTAGAAATGTAATTATTTTTTAGACAAAGTTAATTAGTACTGTCAATAGCGCAACGTTATGAAATTCCAGTTTGGCTGAAAACCGATTTTCGACGCCAACTATTGTCATTGTTGTAACAATAAAATTATTACAACAATGCAGATATATCCAAGTTGGCGCCCAAAACTGGTTTAACGTTTTTAATTAATATCTTTTTAATTAATTGCAATATCGGAATATAAATGGTCAAAACATGCATTGTCATCCAAACTTAACGTGTATACAAAATTTCAGCTCAATGGGAGGAAGATATCAGCTTCAAAATTGAGTTGCAAGATTCCACCCGAACAAATTACATACATACATACATTGTAAGTTAAATAAAAGCTTTTAATAAAAAGAAAAGGTAATGCATCCGAAAAAGCCGGTGCAATGCTAGTATAATATAAAAGGAGTAAAATAAAAACAATTCAATATTATAATTAAAAATTATGAACCACCAAGTTTATTATTCTTCAGAAGATAGGAAATATCAATAAAACTACAAATACGTTAAAATGCTGGAAATCTAAAAAACAGAAAATTAATACAATATAAAAATTGTAAAATTTAACAATTTAATATTATAATTAAGAACAATTATAGAGACTGCCGATAGAAGTGAAAACTTAGAACTTTTTGTAATAAAATTTGAAATTTCATAATGTCTGAATCAAAATTATCAACATCAATCTGGTTTTCACATGTATTGACACTCCGAGCAAGAGCTAAATGCATGTTTATATGGTTTTTTATTATTCAAATAGATTACGGGCTGTACAAGATCATGACAAAATATAAATACAATTCAATTGAAATAACAATTAATATACAATCATATTATTTATGGATAGTATTTGTATTTACTTAAATTTCAATGTACTTGATTTTTAACATTATTTTAATTGTTTGCATTATTATCATCATTAATTTCAATAATATTAGTTAGACTTTTTGTGCTTTCAATTATTTCATTTTGTTCTAAAAAAGATACAATAGGCTTATGGTAACTAAAGTAAGAATGTAAAATGTGATTCAAATTTATCTAAGTATCGCGTAAAAACCGCATCGATCGTCGTTTTATATTTTGTTGTATTGAGTTTTCGATCATTGTACATATTTAAATTAAGTGTTTCATTTAGAAATTCAATTAGTGGTAGATTTTTATCATCTGCAAAGTTTATATTGAATACATTATCATATTTTTCGCGAAATCTTTTTTCGAGTATTTCAGAACCTTCTTTTGTATAAATCATCAAATTTTCTAATAAAAATTGTTGTATGTATCTCATAGATTTTCCAGGCGATATATAAACGGCAACCATTAATATGCATTGCCCATTCTCGGAATCGCAACGAGCAATGCACAGTATATAGGGGAGACCGGGGCAAGATGACGAAGTTAACAGTTTTTTGTTGTTTATTAATTTATTTTTAAGGGTAGTAAAATCAATCTTTTACATGAACTGTTAGAGTAGTCCTTTGTAGTATTAAAATACATTACCATTTAATTTTTCCAGTAAAAGAAGTTAAGGATTATTTTATTTTTTCATAACTTTAACAAATCGTCATCTTGCCCCAATACTGGGGCAAGATAACGACACTGAAAAAGGTTGAGCATATTTTATCTTTTGAATGTGTTACATGGTTTAACAAATGATAAGTGTGTTTTTACATCTTACAAAGTATCAAACTAAGCGTGATGCATTGTAACGTAATGTTAAAGTGCTTAGTTGTGTACCTAACAATAGTCACAAATAAAAATGACATTTTTATAATTGGAACATTAAAAAAATGCCAACACTCTTGGCATTTACAGCACTGTATCCATTATTCTGTTGAAAGGTTCCTCTTCACAAGCAGGACACCTTATAACACCGTTCTTCGAAGTTGATACAACTGGAATGTTTGGCCTGGATTTTATAGATTTAGGCCTACAGGAACAGTATGAGTTTTTTTACTCCCTTTTTAGCTTCATGCGAGCTTTTTTTCTCTGTTTTTTTTTAAACTTCCTGTTCTTCCTTCTGCTTTTCCCTTTTTCTAACATTTCCTTGGTGGGTGTGCTTGTAAGAATGTTAGAGCTCAATTTTTTGCTTTCTCTTTTTTCTCACATTATGTTGTTTTAGGCAATAGTTTAAAATAAAAGCATAAAAGTTATATCGTGGCATCAAAAAACAATCAAAGCTTCACAGCTAACACAAAAAGAGCGATTTCAGCGTCTCTATACTATAGTTTAACGAAAGACCAAAAGGAGAGCCAGTAGTGTTCATTTGATGCTGCTACCTAGTGGAATACAGAAAAATTAAGACATTAGTCATCTTGCCCCGCTCGTCATCTTGCCCGGGTCTCCCCTACACATTGAATTTTTCACTAAATCCATTCAATTTCACTTATCAGATATACACAGCACAATACGTCATTTGTATAGCTACAGATATACTGCTATAAGCATGTCTCTGACTCGAACGCGAGGCCGCGGTGGCCGAGTGGTCTAGGCATCGGATCATGGCTAACATGTCATGGGTTCGATCCTATTACCACTAACGATCCGCCGTGTAGGGGAGCGATGCACGTTAAATCTGTCGAGAGCTCAAACGACCTCCCGTTGGTGTGGTGTGGTATTTAGGAGAGGGGCGTGCCAGCTCAGGTGTCGTCCGTGTCACTTGACTATGGTTCAAAATTACGCGGACCGTCGCCAAAAGCCCTCGTGTTGCTAATCAGTGCGACGTTAATATTCTCTCACTGACTCGAACGCACGAGATTTCACCCATCCACAAAGTGTCTAAGGCGAACAGCACTCTGCGCGTGCGCCAGTCAGAGTATGTCGATGACGCGAACCTATAAGATTTTCCCCTACCAAAAAGTGCCTAACGCCGCTAAAGAAAAGTTTTCACTTCAATAATTAAATGCCTCATTAACATTGTAGCCTCTTAAATTTCATACACAAACCACACGTACGAGCGCTACATCTGGAATGATTTTTGTAGGTTCAAGTAAGCCAACGATGAACTTGCAAAAATATGTCAAAAATATAAAAGTAACCCACTTAGTTTGTAGATTATAGACATTGGTGTCTCGAACAAATCGAGCATTATTTTCACCTGGCCTAAGCCATGAGGTGATGCCTAAGCGGCTGCTTTTGTCAGTCAGTATCTTGACCCAAGTCTCAACGCTTGCAGTGCATTCACTGTACTGAACTGAACTAAACATCTCTAGTTTTGTTTTGTTATTGAATCTATAGTGTTTATACATAAAAGTAACTCTTAGAAATGTCATTATTAAAACACAGAACAGAAGGAATTATCATGATCGGCATTTTTAATTAATTGTTTTGAGTTTTTAAAAAAAGTCTGTTTTGGAAATGAATATAATTAGTTTGCATAATTCAAGAATGTGAAACCTGTAAATTTTTATTAAGTGAGAAATGCATCATGCTGTGCGAAGTGGGATAAATCTAAGAAGGATTGTAAAATGATTGCTTGCTTCCATACTTTCCTCTGACATTTCTGCCCCAGTCGCACTTTCTGAGAATTCGAATTTGTATAATTCATTCTGTCACAGTATGTGTATAGCATTGCATTAATTGTTATTTTTGTTGTTAAAATATAAAATAGGTACTTACGTATTATCCCGACGACTAATTAATAGATGAAGATTTTCATCAATTCACTCCAATGTTTGTTTTCACAAACAACAATTAAATTTAAAATTTGTTACTTTTTTACATTATTCTAATATAAAAAATTAGATTTTAAATAAATGAAGTATTTATAAACTATCTTATTCAAGCAGTGGCTTGATTGATTTTTAAATACAAACATTGGGCCTTTTAACAAATATTTCTTTGATTGTATAATCCTGTAAGTTAGAAAATACTCCATTATGTTTTTTTCCTTAGAAAGAAAACCCAAAATTTTAAACAGTTTTTGCAAAGAATGTGTGAAGAAAAATATATTTGACAGCTTATAGACAGGACTGTTTGTTATTATTAGCTTTATATCATGTCATTTGATGCAAATGGTTAATGAGTTAATTCTTATGTTCCAAGTAATATTTAAAACATTGGATATTAAGATATTGGATTATAAGTTCCAAATAATATTCAAACATTGGATATTGGATTAAATCTTCCAATTGTATTTTAAATTACTCATTTTACACAAACTTAGTGAACAGGATGAATGTGTCAGCTGGGTGGCGTGGTTGGTTTGTCGCTGCCCTTCTACACCCAAGGTTGCGGGTTCAACAGCGGCCCAAGTCGGTGGATTTTCTTGATGCAGAAAATCGACAGCCACCATGTCGTATGATTACACAGCATGCGAAAGATCCTTAGAGTGTCTGTTTGGCTTGGATGCTCTCGGCAAAATTAAATCCTAGTACAAAGTTTGCAAGAGCTCAGGTGCCTCCCTCTGTTGAGGAAACTGGGCATCAAATTGCTTTCTGTAATTGGTATCGCCTATATGGTGCAGCGCTAAAAAGTGGTACCAGCTCCTGGGGAATGTACTAGGTCTGCAAAGGCTTAAAATACCAATGCGCAGCCCCATTAAAAAAAAGATGAATGTTACTAATGTTAAAATTGATAAGTCCAACAAAATAATGTTGAATGAGAAAATGTATTTACACACATAAAAAGAAAAGAAAAAATACTGTTTCTTTTATGAGAATTTTTTAAAATTAGAGTATATGTATCTCCTTATTCCTGTCCCCCAATATAATTTTTGTCTCAGTGTGAGGAAAAGTGTGAATTGATTGATTTTTGTATCTGTCATATGTGTTGTTGGTTTATATTCATTACTTGTCAATCAACAAAAAACAGCAATAAAATTTGTAGACCATTTTGTAACAAACTGTGATTGTAACAGTAAAAATTTATGAAATTGTAGATCTGAATTTGTATTTTGTAGAACTGCATTATAATAAAAAGCCATTTCATATAAATATCGAGTTTTATAAGGATCACCCTTAAAAAACTAATTGAATAGGTTATTTTTGGTGTGAGATTTTTCTCTGTTTTCTGGAAATTTTTTACTTGGGGTGTAACTGAAACTAAAATGTAACAGATTTAAATTAAAATATAATATTAAAGTTTCTTAAAAATATTTTTTTTTGAAAATTGGATTAATTTTTTGAACTGGGAAATAAAGTTGTAGATTTATGGATAGGTCATTCATTTTCTTTTTTAATGAAACATTTAACATCAGTGATGAGATTTAGTTGATTCAACTTGTATTTATCTTTTAGTTGAATTTGGTGAAGGATTTATTTGGCATATTTTTTCATATAGCTAGTGTTTGATTTGATTTCTCTCATAAAATTGTTGAGATTTACCAAAGCTTATTGCCTTCAACATATATACTGCTGTTTAATTGAATCCATTACCTGCTGTTTAGATTCCAGAAAAAAAAATTAATTCTTTTAGTTCAATTGTATTGAAAACTTTCTTTTGATTTGTGTACTTTATTTAGTCCTCTAAGATGTAATAAATTAAAAGATTTTCTGTATTTGTTTTCATTTTATAATTCTTTTTTTCTCTTGGAACTGAATTTCTAGGATGATGTGAAAAGAATTGAACAAATTTTACTGATATAAATTTCTTAAAATAAAGAAGACTTAAATTTTTAAGTCTCAAAAAATCATGGAAGAAAATGACCAATATTCATATATGGGGAAAGAAATAAGCTAAATACTTCTATGCAGTACCAAAAATATTTCATAGGACTTAAATAAATAAACATCTTTCTTTTTTATACGTAGAGCCATTATTATGATAGTAAGTTTTTAAACGTTAAATATCATTAGGATTGCATATTTTTCAACTATTCAAATCCTAATACTATGTAATATGTTATTTATAAATACAAATTGTATTTGTAGTTTAAACAATGGCCATTGCAAGGCCTTTGGGAATGGAATTTGACCATAGCTGGCCAGAAAGTGCCGAATGCCTTACTTTAGACTTTGGCCCGTTTGAAACAGCTCATAGATGGAGACGTATGCCAGAATGTGATGAATTTGTTGGTGCTAGGTATGAAACTTTGTCTACTTCAATTTTTTTAAATTATTCTTAATAGAATAATAATAAATGTATTTACATTGACATCATTTAAAAAATTGTGCTTAGAAATAAAAAGAGGGGATATATATATGTTTCTGTTAAAGTACATAATTCAGTTATTTCATAGAATAACTAAGCATTTCATGAAATAACTGAACATGTCAGTTAAAATATATAATAGATGAAAAATTTCATACTTTACCTAGTTATTCTATGAAATAACTAAGGATAGAGACCGTCAAAGTAAAAAATAAACAATTTCAAAGTTATTTTAAGAATTAATTTATCATTTTCTAAAATCTCTCCAAAAATACATTTCATCCCTATTGTGGATGATTAATTGATAAATTATAAGGAAAAACTGAAATAATTTATTATTGCTCATATTGCTAACATTAGTTAGAAAGAATATGTTTTTTTTATGAACAGGTTATCTTTATTATTCTTTTATTTTTAGAAGTCATTGCTTGAAAACAGGTTGCAAAAATATTTGTTAATAATCCAAAATGTAAAATGCCAGCATAAATACACTGTCTAAATTCTACATTTAAAAGCAATGGAATAAAGGGTTCACATACATAAATCATTGCAAAGCAACTATAAACAGTTCAAAACTGACTAAAAGCAGCTAGAATTGGTTCAAGGAACTTTCAAGTGCCATATTTCATACTTTAACAATCAAGTAATTGTTATTCTATAGAATAACTTGTTAAAGCATTGAATTCAATAATTTTATGTACTTTAACTGACTTAAGTTATTTCATAAAATTCCTAGTTATTCTATGAAATAACAGATTTCACACTTTAACAGTAACATATATACAACTGTAGAATTCTGTTAGAGAAAGTGAACTTGTTAGATGATGAAACTTTAAGGTGTTAAAAAGATTTTTACTACTGACTTTTTATTAAAAATTTTTGAATTGTTTATATTATTTAAAAAAGCAAAGTTTTGAAATATGTTTGAGAATATTAAGTAATAAAACTTCTCATTTTAAAAAAGAAAAGCAAAAGTTTTTTGACCATTATATAAATTTTAAATTATGATTAAGATATTTAGTTTAATTTTAATGTTGTAGTTAAAAATATATTTGTTTAAAATATTGTTATCCTTCTTTAACTGGAAATATATATATAAAACATGTACTGGAGCAACAAGGCTTACTGATGATTATATCTATATAATTGCTGTTGTTATGATTGTATTGATGAGGCAATCTTCTGTTGATGATACTCCAATTTTATTTAACACTTAGACATTTAAACAACACTTAATAAAAAAAGACACATGCGCTTTTATATGACGAGAACAAGAAATAGGGGGAATTTTCCAGAGAATCTCGGCAAGGTTTAATTTCAAAGAGATAAAGCTACGATTATATTGCGTTATGTGGGTAATTAACAGTTGCTTATTTATTTAAAATCGGGACCATTGATAATTAAAAACTTAGAAGATGAAATTGTTAATTATTACATATATATAAAGCTAAAGGAATATAGTTTTACGTGATTTATTTTATCTTCAAAAGAAAATTGATCAATCCATTTTTTAAAATCACAATTTTATAGAGAAATTTAGTTCTATAGTATAAAGATTATTTTTAGCCTAAATAAAAATCTAAATAAATATCATTTTTATAAAACATATGCATGAATAGAATGTATACATTATATTTTTAGAATTTTTTATTGTGATGTTTTGTTTATTTCTTTACTGTGTGAGTTACTGATTTATTTTTAAACTGGGAAAAATACTTTAAAATAAAAGGGACCAACTGTTAATTCTTAACCTTATCTTTAGCTTCCTTTCAAAATACAGTATTTCAAATCAGTTGGATTTTTCATTTCTAGGAGGAGTAAGCACACTGTCATTGCATATAAAGATGCTGTGTTTGTTTTTGGTGGAGACAATGGGTATGTTTAAATCCATTTCTTATTGTAGTTTGGAATATTTTTTCATGTTTTTAAATTGGGTTGTATTTAGTTTAGTAATTAATTATGTTAATTTTCCTTCCAGAAATTTGTAGATTTTTCTTTTTCTTTATAAAAGATAAAAAAAAAATAATAAAAAAAAATTGTAGAGTATTATGTAAGATATTTTCAACATTCATGTTAAATAATGCCCAATTGTTGCCATCTTTATTGTTAATGCAATTTAAAGTTATAAAATAGTGCTAAACATCCTCATCAAGATTGCTTATCTAAAAAAAAAGGCTTCTGTGCATAATAAATTAAATCAAAAATTTGGTAGATTTTTCAATATTTTTTAAGATTATATGTATTTAAGTCAATTTTTTTTTGAATTTATGGGTTATGGAATAATTCAGTGTCATGTTGTTTGTCATAATTGGAAATATATAATTTCTGATTTGTTTGCTTACATTTTCCCTCCATATAATTATGAAATATCTCTTTCTTTTCATTGTGTTTTTAATCAGTGTTGTTGTTTCAAAAACTATATATAATATAATTAAAACCAGTATACCCAGGTATTTTCCCCTTATATTCTTTAATTATAATTTATAAAAAGAATGTGATTATGTGTATGTAAATTATACTCCATAGTCAAATCGTTTTAAAGTTAGTCAAAGTCTCACAAAAAAGAAAAATTACAGAAATTTACAATGAACACAATTATTCCCCCATCTCAATTCTTAATATATTGTTTTCACCAAGAACATTAAAATGTAAATCATAAAAAGATTGCTTGTCTTTTTAAAAATATCTATCATTTTTATGTAGGAATTGGAAACAGAGAAGCATGGCTTTTTCGGAATAATCGCATTTAATAGTATCAGAGTTTTCGAAGTAAATAGTTTGGTTGATAAAAATTGTCATTGTGCTATGAAATCTAATTAAACATTGTCATATCCAAAGGATCATTCTATTCTACACTGTACTTGAAAAAAAAATTAAAGGATGATTCTTTTCAAGTACTTTAAAAGTTAAAAGGATTTAGATGTAATTATGAAAAGAACTGAAGCTGTTATTGAAAAAAATAATTAATTTTATTTATTTATTTTGTATAATATTGATATTTTTTTAATAATTTTCTAGTAAAATTGTTATGTTTTTTTATGTTTACTTCTTATTACTGGAAACTTTAGAATGCTAACTAGAATAATGAAAAATGATGAAGAATATTCAAAATTCCTTACAATATTTAATTATAATTTGTGAATTTAAATTTTTTTAAACCTTTATGAAACTTTATTTCCAGCTTAGTATTCATTGTGAAACAAATGAATTGAGTTTTAGAATAGTTTAGAATATTCATTTCTCAAATTCTCCCTAAATACAACCTCTGACAGTAAAGATCGGTGAATAGTCCTATAACATTAATGTAGATAAAATATTAATGAAAGTTGCCTTACTGCCCTTCAAAATAGTCACCTCTCATAATGATGGACCACTGAGATCTGCTATACATGTCCTGGAAACTTGGTAAGATGTCTTCTTTTGAGATGGAGTTCAAAAGCCTCATTACATTTCATTGGATGTCAGAAATATCTTAAATTCTCTTTCCTTTAAAAGCAATTTTGAGTCGTGGGAATAGGAAGAAGTCTGGAGGATTGAGATCTGGCGAGAATGGTAGATGTTCAATTTGCACCACCGCAATTTTTTGCCAGGAACTGTTTGACAGTATTGGCTGTGTGAGGGCCAGCGATGTTGTGAACAAAAACCCATGAACTTTGTGCATACTGGAGTCGTACCCTGCGTAGACGTCGTTTAATGAAACAGGTCAAAATTTCAATGTGCCTTGCAGCATTCATTGTCCAGCTATCATGCACACAGTTAATCGACGATGTTTCATGATTAATTTACTCACTTTCTTAATGTTTTCGTCACTGACAGAGGTCGCTGGTCTTTTGCTACGGGGGTTGTCAGAAACACTTTCCTGGCCTTCTCAAAAATGGAGGAACCTCTCATACACGCACTTCATGGACAGTGATTGAATCTTCGTAAACAGGTACCAGCATCAAATAAGTTTGTGTCGGTGTCTTGCCAAACTTAAAACAATACTTCTTAATTTGATCTTTTGTTCTTTCATTTTCCTGTTCTCAGTTAAAAACCAATGCACTAAACAAGCACTTTGTAAAACAAGTTTTACATGGAATATTAACGACGCTCATGGAACAACGGTTGTACTGCTATGCATGTGCAACGTTTTGTTTCGGCAGCTCTGACTTCATTCACCGAACTTTATTGTCAGAGGTTGTATATATGCTAAATTTTTCTTTATGAAATAGTGAAAAACCTTTTGCACATTTCAAATTTTTCATATCTGATTTTTCTAACAGAAAATCTATAATTGTATTACTATTTTTAACACTGCATTATCTTTTTACTTGTTATGTCCAGTTTTTGTTCTGATTTAAAGGAAGCATAAAATTATCTATTTGTGAGGAGGAACATGGCTAGATTTTCGAAGTTTACTTGGTTTAATCAAATTATATATTTTTTGTATTCTGTTATTTTCAATATTTGATAATAATTATTCATCTTTGAAGATTATGCAATAAAAATCGTTATCAACGATACAGTATTTTATTTTCTTTCATTACATAATTTTGGGGGTAAGTATTAGCATATATATTTTACATAATGGAGGATACCAAAAAAAGTTTGAGAAACATTGTATTAATTATGTTAATCTTTCCTTATATCAATAAGAAAGACTATATTCATCTATGTTATGGATTAAGGAAAGCAACATTTAACAAATTTCACCACCTTTTGTTTATGAAAATGAAGCAACCAGGCTATTATAGTTAAATTGGAACTACCAAGTCAAAAAAAAAAAAAAAAAACCTTTTGTAATATCAATTATTATATAGTTGACATTTGATACTCAATTGCATGTATTTATTTACATATGTATATTTTTCAGTAAACACATGTTAAATGATTTGTTGAGGTTTGATGTGAAGGATAACTCTTGGGGCAGGTTAGTATGATTTTTTCCCCTGCTGTTTTATTGTTGGAATGATTATGAATTATGTTATACATATTATGATTCTATAATAAAGTTCCTGTATAAAAATTAAGGATTTATTTTCCTATAAAGTTTATGTACTTTCTTGATAGTTAAATAATATTCCTAATATATGTATGCAAAATACCTTAATTGCAAATTTCACAATGTTACTTTACTTTCTGTCTAAGTAAAAATTAAATTGAAATTATGTAACCGCTTAAAATTTTAGTTACATTAACAAAGTCTTATAAAATGTAGAAATGTATCCCAAAGCATTCAGAGTATGTTTACACTATACTGTAATTACACTGTTGGGAACAGTTTAATGAATACTTAAGTTTATTATCTGTGCCCATCTTTTTGTTTTATTTATTCCTGGCTTTTCTATTTTTATTCAATAAATTAAAGTTTTTTGTTTACAATAAATCAATCAGTCATGTGCATTTTTTTTTGGTATTTTCTGTTTAAAAAATTGTTTATTTGCAGGAATAGATTTAGATTTTCTTAGACTGTGTATTTCTGTTGTTTTCCAAAATTCCTATTTAGACTCTTTAAAAAATTCTTTTATTTAGTCTTCTTTAGTAGTGTGTTGAAGCTTCTATGTGTTAAAATTGCTAAGATGAAATTTAATTATATTTCTTCACTATTATTTGTAATGCAGTCATATGTTGTTGTCGTCGTGTCCTTCCTGCAGGGAAGGAATGAAAGTTGCCATTGCCTGTGAGACAGGTTGGACTTCTCAAGGATAGATGGCGACACCACCTATCTCCACCTCCACAATTTTGGCATGGAACCGAAGGGGAGGTAAATATTCTCCAGCCCCCTGCACTCGTGGTTTCTGCTGCGACCGCCCACAAGATTTCGGATCCACTGATTTAACGAGCATGTACTCCGTCTATACTCAGTGGTATTTAGTAGCATCGGGCATCGAACCCAGGCCCTTGGGTCTGGAGTCCGATGCTCTAACCACTAGGCTACCCACAGCCCCAATGCAGTCATATTGTTATGTTTAACGGAGTTCAAAGATTTTATGCAAATCAGTCGCATGTGAGAAATTTTTCTCAATGCATGTGGCAACAAAAACAAAATGTGGAAACAAATTATATGCAGAATATGAAATGCAACTACAGTTAACTTCAATGGACCTAGACTTCAACGATTTGTGTAAAGAAATATAAGTACATATCCCAGTCCATCTAAATGGAACGCAAGAGTAACTGGCACCTGGAGCATAAATTGACAAGTTAATTGCATTGATGTGGTGTTAAAATTTTTAATAAATGTTACAGTACTTATTCTTTAATTGTCTTTAAGTACCTCTATAACATGTTGATCTACTTAAAACAATATTTTAAGATATATTCATCTAATGGGATTCCCCAAAACATTTTGCAGTTCTGTGAGCTCTCAAAATTTGTTGACCATTTCTGCATATTATTGATGTGTTATTTTTATTATGTTTTCTAGTAAAATATTTTTTTAAACTTAATTTCTGAGTAAAGAGACTTGGACTTTTTTCTTAGTTCTTTATATTTGGACACTGCTGTCATTCAATAGTAGTATTTTCTTTCTGAAAGCCATTACAGAAATTTTGTTACTCTGTGATTTTATATATCTTTCTTTTTTAACAGAGCATTTACTACTGGAGTTCCACCTGCTCCTCGTTATCATCATTCTGCTGTCATTCATGAAAACAGCATGTTTGTTTTTGGTAAAATGACATATATATCTTTTATTTTTAAAATTATTTTTATGTTTTTTCTTTTGATATATTGAAAAAGTAATGTTTTTCAGGAGGGTATACTGGAGATATTCATTCAAATTCCAATTTAACAAACAAAAATGATTTATTTGAGTACAAATTCACATCAGGTCAGTGGGTGGAATGGAAATTTGAAGGAAAGTAAGTATTAAACTTTAAATATACATAACATTATTTCAACCATTTGTCTTATCATTATTTTTATATCAGTAATTGATTGAATCATATCATAACTGTGCTACCACAGTTTTTATGACATGCGTAAATCCACAAAATTAATAAAATAACTAATAAAATGTATTAAACATTAATAAAACTTAGTTAAAACAAAATTTATAAAAATTATCAACAATGTATGAAATAACCAATTGCTAAATCGAGATTTGAAGTAATGAATGTGATATTTAGACATTTTATAATTGACAAAAGTTGCTCCTCTACCAGTTGGTTAGACAGGAAAGCTGCAATTTTTGAATAATTCATGTTCTTCAAAGGGCACATTTTTTTTATTTGGTGATGACAACCTTTTTTCAACCCTCAAGACCAGGTTGAGGATCAAGACACCCAGAAACCTCATCTTCAATCTTGACAGGCTTCCTAGGTAGGACAATTATATCTGGTACTATAGTCAGTTTCAAAAGGCTAATTTTTAAAATATAAGCAGACGCAACCTGCCAAAGAAGGCAATCTGGTTACTGTTATCAATTTCCATGGGGATGGGAAGCATGATATATGATCCATGCCACAGTAGAGTCAGATATCCTCAGGTGGAATCTCGGTGAATGAAAACATGAGAGGAGATTGAAGATCCTTATGAATATAGATGTCTTGGGTACCATGTCTGGAAACTGGAGCAGGAGGAATGCTCTCTGGAGCATTTCATATGTACTGTGTGTATAAAAGCAGAATATTTTGTAAGTGCTCTTGAAATTTGAAAATATTTTCCAGGTGACATAATTCTTCCATAGACCATTTCAACTGGAGATTATCTTATATTTTCCTTCAAAAGCAGTGCCAGAAAGAATGACTCAGAGAACCTCTTACCATTTGAAAGAACCATGCTTCTGAGTTGCTTTCCCAAAAAGGAATGGTTTGATATGCTACCATAATGACTACTAGTTTGTGTATCAGGCATTGTAAATATGAGGCCATAAAAAAGAGGCGTAAAACTGTTTCAAATGAAAAAAAGTAGAATTTGACATCTAAATATATATAGAAATGACTGGAAGAACCAAGAAAGGTAGTGAAACGTTGACCTGTGCTAGGGAACCAGAGGGAGCTTATGGCTTTAATTCATGGCATGAGCTTGAAAGTGGAGTTCATGCAGCACTGGTGAAAGATTCTTGAAGTTTCTTACATAAAGGTTGTTAGAAGACATTTTGTAACCCAAGGTCGTTGATCTAGGAAGTCATGCTGTAAAAACCATGTTGCATCTAAATCCACTTATAAAATTTGTTTGACATGGAGGAATCTTAAACCTAAACTTATATAAATTATAATTTTAAAAAAAACTAAAGAACACGCTTTTAGACTGAATTGAACTAAAAAGTTAAAAGAATAATTTTTAATATAAGAATAAAATGATGTACGAGAAAATTAATGTCATTGGGGTAAAACCGTGGGGTGTTCTATAAATATATCAATTGTTATAGTTTCTAACTTCTTTCAATTCCAAAATTGCACCCCACGCTTTTACCCCATGACATTAATTTTCTCGTTCATCATTTTATTCTTATATTAAGAATTATTTTTTTTTACTTTTTAGTTCGATTCAGTATAAAAGCGTGTTCTTTAGTTTTTTTTTTTAAAATTATAATTTATTTTTCATTTTTTAGTTTGATCTACTATAAAAGCGTGTTTTTTAGTTTTTTAAACTGTTATTTATTCATTGTTGAATTTCTCCTTGAGTTTGATATTTGGAGCCAGAATTACGTGGCTACTGGAATAAGTCTTGCTGTTCAATGGATTTTAATTAAAGGGTTTGAAGTGTATTTTATTCTCTTTGTTTACGGGGCCTCGGATGAGTCCCGTACCGTTATATTTGATTCAGTCTCTATAGAACAGGTCAAACTAATACAATGTGTGGTAAGAAGAAAAGGTTTGAATTAAAAAAAATTCTAATGTACCATGTTTTTATAAAAGACTAAAAAGTATAAAAAATTCCTCCTTTTCGTTTTGTTCCTTCTTTTTTCGCATTTTCATGCATTATCATCCACTTCTGAGATATGGTATAAATTTCAAGTCTCTAGCTCATCAGAAAGTCACACAGTTTAAAATCAATTACAAAATTCCACCCGGACAGACATTAAAGAAAGAGAGTTAATAAAAACATGGTAATATTAAGTGTCAATCGTATTCTCACCTATTAAACATATTGCTATAATATTAATTCGTATCATCACTTCTAAATGTATAGCTTTAAAAAAATGAAAAATATTTAGTAGTCAGATCATAAATTATTTTTTTCCACCTGCACAAGCTTTTTTTTTCATTTTCAGAAAAATGTTTATTTTATAGTAAGGAATTGAAAACATGCACCCAACCTCCACTTTCTCACATACTGAACACTTTTTTTGTTTGTTTTATTTTTATAAATCACAAGTGTATTAATTAAAAACACTCGCTGTAGGGTTACATCTTTTTCTTTTAGTCGCTAAATCTGGAATTAGTCGCCAAATCTGGAAATGGTATGTAGAATCAGTCGCCAAATCTAAAAATGTTATATTGAATTAGTCGCGAAATCTGAAAATTGTATGTGCAATAAGTTGCCAAATCTGGAAGTGGTATTTTGAATTGTCGCCAAATCTGATTATCGTGATACCTGACGATCCTGGTGAGGACAATGGAACAAAATTATGAAATTATTGTATTGTCATCGGTCCTTGACAAGTGTGCAAAATTTCGAATTAATCTGACCTTTTTAAGTGGGTGAAAATCGAGTTCCAAGATTCCGTTGCATGCAAGTGAAACTTATAAAAGCTTGTTAAAAAAGCCAACAGCCAGATCAAATAGGCAAGAGGCCCTCTACTTTTAGTAGGGTGTAGCTATAAAATTTAAATAATAATTAAATTTATTTAATATTAAAACATTTTATTGTCTTATTAACCATTACTTTAACATCCAAAATTGCACTACTGGTGTTTATTAATCAATATAATTAATATAAAAATATTTTAATTTCAAATTTAAATTGTTTCTAAATTTTATTATTGATCAAAAAATTATGTTAACCTTACCCAACACCTGTCATATCTGCTAAAAGAACTTAAGATTTAAAATTTAAAAAAAAGATTTCTCTTGATATTTAGTATTAGTTAAGAATGATTTACTTCCTTGGCCACATTTTAACTACCACCTTAATTGATTTAACTAAATTATAATATTATAAATTAGTTACTTTTAAAACGTGCAAGAAAATGAAACAAAAATTATGTATACTTATTTTTATGAGTCTCATTAAAGTTGTATTTTATAAATATATGTGTGAAGAAATGAGTTTTTTTTATTTAATTTATTATTAATTTCTTGTGTGATTGAAATATTAATTTTATTTATATAATTTTATTATTTATCATTTTTATGTATTCCCTACTATACCAATTTGTGCAATGTAATTAGTAAGAATGCAATAAATTATTTTACTGTACAAAATTTGTATTAAGTCCCTTGAATTAACTTTACATTGGGCTTCTCAATAAAATATATTTTTTACGAATAAAAATTAAAATGTAGAACTTTTAAATGTATGTTATTTTTTGTGTAGACAAAAATATATCTTCCAAATTTTGTCCAATAACCATTAATTTGGCTTATGTGAAAGAGTCAAACTGAAGGGGGGGGGGGAATGAATGTGTATTTTTTTTTACACATTCATTTTTCAGTTAAAGTAAAATATTGAAATTATTTACGATATCTCAAAAAAAGGTATTGTGGGCCACAGTACTCCCCCCTCTAATAGTGCAGCAAGTACTAGAGTTAGAGGTAACGAGAGTTAAAGCGAACCCGTCGTCCAGATCTGGTCACATAAGGTAGTGGAGTAGAATTTGCAGGTGACACAGGACTCGATGGAGAATAATCAGGTACTGGCTTTGTTAAAGTCGGAACTGCAACTGGTGGCGGTGAAATTATTGGTGCAGATGAGTGGTGAGAGTTCTCGAAAAACGCAGGTTTTAAGCGATCAATGTTGATTGTGGAATGTTTGCCGTTCTTTTCAATTGTGAAAATTTTTTCAGTTCGTTTGAGTACGAGGTAAGGTCCATCATATGGCATCTGTAATGGTTTTTTAACAGCATCGTGGCGCACGAACACATGAGAACAAGTCTTCAGAGCTGGATGTACAAATACTTTCTTGCTGCCATGAGATGTAGTTGCCACAGGTTTAAGTTGGTCCATTACGGCTCGTAAATTTTTTAAGAACTCATGAGGGTCAACGTTAAGTGAAGGGGTTTCGAAAAATTCTGCTGGTAGTCTCAGAGTTGAACCATAAACTAGTTCGGCTGATGTGCACTGTAGATCTTCTTTTAATGCGGTTCGGAGTCCGAGCAAAACCAATGGAATTGATTCGGTCCATTTCGTGGGTGCATGACATCTGAGGCTTTGTTTCAGAGATCGGTGAAATCGTTCGACTATTCCATTGCTTTTAGGGTGGTATGGGGTCGTTTTGATCTTTTGGACACCTAAGAGTTTGGTAAGCAAAGAAAACAAATTGCTTTCGAATTGTCGTCCTTGATCAGTCGTGATGATGGAAGGTAAACCGAAGCGTGAGATCCATTGAGTAATGAATGCACGCGCAACAGTTTCAGCAGAAATGTCGGAAATGGGAATTGCCTCAGGCCATCGTGTGAAACGATCTATACAGGTGAGTAGGTATTCGCAATTGTTTGAAGGTGGCAGAGGTCCTACGAGATCTAAATGAACATGATCGAATCTTGCTGAAGGTAGTTGGAAAGATTGGAGAGGACTATAGGTGTGTCTAGCTACTTTAGATTTTTGGCAGTGTAGACATGAACGGGTAAAATTAGAAATGTCCTTTTGCATGGACGGCCAAAAGAATCTCTCTGAAATCAAACGTTTAGTGGCACGCACACCTGGATGTGAAATATTGTGTAAGGCTAGAAAAACTTTCTTTCGGAAAATTTCTGGAATGTAAGGTCTGATTTTGTTTTGCTTGACGTCACAGTAAAGTTTCGATGAATCGGGGTCGGTTGAGAGAGGTTTTAAAAAAAAAATGAAAGTTCATTCTTTCCTAAAATTGCCTGAAGTTCTTCATCAGACGCTTGTGCCTCCGCCATGGCAGAAAAGTCTATTTTCGGTAAGTGCACTTCATTAATGCGAGATAAGGTGTCAGCTACAACGTTTTTTGAGCCCGATACGTGCCTGATATCGGTGCTGAATTGTGCAATGAAATCCAGGTATCTCAGTTGTCTGGGAGAAGAAGAGTCAGATTTTTTGGTAAAAGCAAAAGTAAGAGGTCGATGATCTGTAAATATTATAAAATTTTGTCCTTCCAATAAGTGTCGAAAATGTTTGATGGTTGCATATATCGCCAAAAGTTCCCTATCATATGTACTGTATTTACGTTCTGAGGGTGTAAGTTTTCGGGAATAAAATGCTAGAGGTTGCTGACCATTAGATGTAGTTGTATGGAGGACAGATCCTATGGCTGAATCCGAAGCATCAATCATGATAGACAACTGCTGATTAGGTGAGTGAAAATTCAAAGTAGGGGCTGCATTCGCAATATCAGCTTTGCATTTTTCGAAAGCTTCTGTAGTGAGGTCGGTCCAAGGAACAGGTCGTTTATCATTCTTTTTGGAATTTTTTAAAAGTTCATGTAGGCTAGCTTGAGTCTGAGCGGCATTAGGTAAAAAACGACGGTAAAAATTAAGCATTGCTAAGAAACGCTTTAGTTCAGAAGTATTTTGAGGTTTGGGAAAGTCAGAAATTGCTTGAACTTTTTCGGGTAAAGATTTCACTCCTTCAGATGTAATTAGACAACCCAGAAACTTTACCGATTTCTTCCCAAGGACGCATTTTGAAGGATTTAGTTTTAATCCGTGTTGAGACAATCTTTCAAATGCCTGTTTCAAATGTTGTTTGTGCTGTTCTACGTTATTTGATGCAATCAGTATGTCGTGAAAATAAGGAATGCAGAAATCTAAATTTGACAAAACTTGATGTATGTAACGTTGAAAGGTTTGTCCGGTGTTTCTTAAACCGTAGGGCATATATACATATTCAAAAAGACCAAACGGGGTTGTGATAGCTGTTTTTGGAATGTCCTGGGGATTAACAGGAATTTGATGATAAGCTCTAATCAAATCCAGGGTGGAAAAAATGGTTTTATTGAAAAACATTTGAGTGCAGTTTTGGATATGAGGTACTAGGTATCTGTCAGGAACGGTAATTGAATTCAAACGGCGGTAGTCGCCACACGGTCTCCATTCTCCATTAGACTTTTTCACCATGTGTAGAGGACTTGCCCATGGACTGCTAGAAGGACGGATAATACATTGAGACATTAAAAATTCATATTCTTGACGTGCTATTTTTAGCAACTCTGGAGATAAGCGACGAGGTTTTGAAAATACTGGTTGACCAGTCGTTTCAATAAAGTGATGTATTTTAGTTGGTACTTTATTTTTTGTTGGTTGAGATGGATTGGTGAGGTCTTGGAATTGTGACAAAATGTTATAGAATTCTGAATCACCAAGTAAAATGGATATACCAGAAGTTAATGAATCTCTGTTTGTATATTTTCCTTGAGTGGTTAATTTAGTTATGCCATCAATCAAACAACCACTTTTAACATCAACCAAAAGATTATAGTGTTTTAAAAAATCAAGACCTATAATTGGTTGGTTCACATTTGCAATTATGAAGGACCAAGTAAAATTTCGCCGTAAATTTAAGTCTAGCGTTAGGCGTTTTTTACCAAAAGTAGCAATTTTTGTACCATTGGCAGCTAAGAGAAGTAATTCATTTGAGGAATCAGCTTTAGGAGCATAATGTTTTGGTAAAACTGATACGTCCGCGCCTGTATCCACTAAAAATTTCAATTTACTAACTTTATCGGCCAACATAATTCTATTAATTTGGCGATCGTGACCAAGGCCCGTGGACGATCGCCGATTTAGTTTTCCGGATTCTTGAAAGAGCAAGGCAAATTACATTTTTTTTGCTTTTGTGCCAAAATTCGCATGATAAAAACAAATGCCATTTGCAGGTTCTTTATATTTTTGAAAGCGGTCACGAGAGCAACTACGTCTGTTTTTAAAGGGTTGATTTCTATTTCTGCTTTGAGATCGTGATTGGCGCATTGTTGTAGTAAGCTCGCCAACTAAAGTCGTCAATTGGGTGACTTGTTTTTCAAGTTGAGCTACTCGATTATCCGAAGTTTCAGGTGTAACGGAATTAATGTTTGAATGGTGAGCCAAATCATTTATTTTATCTGCAACTGATGCTAAACCAGCTAAATCTTCTTTCAAAGCAGTTAGGATGGTTTGTGTGTTGTTTGGTAGTCTTCCTAGCCAAAGAGATCTTAAGAGTGGATCGCCAACAGTATCACCAGCCAATGCTTTCATACGTGCTAATAACTGAGATGGTCGTTGGTCACCAAGTTCGAGACCTTGTAGCAGTGTACGTATTTTTGAAGCTTCACTTTCAGAATGTAACTCAATTAAACGGTTTTTTAATGTTGAATATTTATCAGCATCAGGAGGTTTTAATATTATATCGCATACACAATTCAAAATATCAGAATCAATGGCAGAAATAACATGATTAAATTTTGTATCATCAGCTGTAATTCCAGCCAAGGCAAATTGCGCCTCAAGTTGAACAAACCATAATGCAGGATTAGCTTTCCAAAAAGGTGGTAGTTTGACGCCAACACGGGAAACTGTTGTGTCATTAATGGCGGAATTCAAATTTTCTCCTTGCATGTTTTAGCCAAGCAATTAATATCACTGTATATATATATAATTGTACAAATTAATTTGAAATATGAACATACAATTACAAGTTATATAACATAAGCTCCGATAGAAATTATATCTAGGCTGTTAACTTATTACTTCAAAAGTGGAAATGTTATCCGTAAGGTTGCCTTTTTTCCTAGGTTCAGCCAGGGTCACCAATTGTGGGGATGTTTTAATTAAGAAAGGTTGCTATAAGATAGTTAAGATAAAAGTTATGGTAGTTAAGTCACATCCACACATTAAGAACCATCATCGTTAAAACCATCTTTTTATTTTCTACACTAAAAAAAAACGATATACAATAAATTCATGGAACAATGATTTTTTATAATTTTCACAGCTCGCGTGCTTGATAAAAGCAGGATCGCCACAGTATAATTACGTATCTATGTATGCTAACTTAGTAATCTATATATATAAAGGAGAAAAGCGACTCACTCACTGACTGACTGACTAATCACGATATCTCTGGAACTATTCAACCTACAGACTTGAAATTTGGTAGACATGTTCCTTTCATAGAGTAGACATCAGTTAAGAAAGGATTTTCCGAAATTCGAAACGCAAGGGGCGTTACGGGGGGTTAAGTGCTTTAATAATAATTGTTTCCATGTTTAAACTACTTGATGTACAATCTTGAAATTGGGTTAGCAGATTCCTTTCATACAGTAGAGATCCGCTACAAAATGAGTTTGGTGAAAATTGACCCCCAAGTGGCGTTTCAGGGGCTTAGGGGGCGTTATAGATAATTATTTCCATTTTTAAACTATTTGACGCACTGTCTTTAAATTTGATAAATAGATTCCTTTCATAGAATAATGATCATTTACAAAACGGGTTTTGTGAAAATAGACTTCTAAGTGGCGTTGCGGGGGATTAAGGGGCGTAATAGATAAATATATCCGTTTTTAAACTACTTCACCTACCTGCTTAAAAATTGGTATAGGTAAGTTTCTTTCATGGAGTAAATATCTGCTACAAAATGGGTTTTGAAAAAATTGACCCCCAAGGGGTGTTGCAGGGGTGGGGGATTTAAGAGGCGTTATAAATTCCAATTTTTTAACTATTAGACTACAGACTTGAAACTTAGCAAGCAGATTCCTCTCATAGGGTAGAGATACGCTGCAAAATAGGTTTCGTGAAAATTGCCCCCAAGTAACGTTGCGAAACTTAAGGGGCATTATAGATAATTATTTCCATTTTTAAACTATTAGACGCACAGTCTTTATATTTGATAAATAGATTTCTTTCATAGAGTAGAGATCAGCTATAAGAAGGTTTTGTGAAAACAGACCTCTAAGTGGCGTTGCAGTGGATTAAGTGGCGTAATAGATAAATGTTTTCGTTTTTAAACTACTTGACCTACCTGCTTGAAAATTAGTAGGAATGTTTCTTTCATGGAGTACATATTCGTTACAAAACGGGTTTGGGGAAAATTGACCCCCAAGGGGTGTTGCGGGGGTATAAATAAATAAGGGCAGATATAAATAATTATTTCTATTTTTAAACTATTAGACGCACAGTCTTGAAATTTGGTGAGCAGATTCCTCTCATAGGATAGAGATACACTACAAAATGTGTTTTGTGAAAATTGACCCCTAGGTGGCGTTGCGGGGGCTTAAGGGGCATTATAGATAATTATCCCCATTTTTAAACTATTAGACGTACAGTCTTGAAATTTGATAAGCAGATTCCTTTCGTAGAGAACCGTTACAAAATGGGTTTTGCGAATATCAACTACCAAGTTTAATTTCGGGAGATTAAGAGGCGTAATCGATAAATATTTCCATTTTTAAACTATTTGATCATCCTGCTTGAAAATTGGTAGGCATGTTTCTTTCATGGAATAGAGTTCCTCTAACAAAGAGTAAAACGAAAATTGACACCCAAGGATGGTTGTGAGGGGTCAAGAGGAGTTACAGAAAAAAAATTCCTGTTTTTAATTGTTTGACCCATATACTTGAAATTTGTTAAACATTTTTCTTTTGTTGAATAGGGATCCACTAAGAATGTATTTTAAGTAAATCAAATTCTGCGAAGGGGTGCAGGGGGTTACTGAGACGTATTGACACAAAAAAATTCCTTTTTTCGAGCTATAAGGACTATAATAATGAAATTTGGTTTGCATTTTTCTTTTGTTGAATTGAAATCCGCTAAGAGCGGTTATTTTGGAAAACGGCTCTCAACGGGATTACGGGGATATTGATAGTAAAACTTTTGTTTTCTTCTGTTAAATTTAGACATGAAATTTGGCTTGCATGTTCAATTTACGGAGTAGAGATCCACCGAAAATTGGTTTTGTGGGAATCCACTTGGTTTTTGGGTTACGAAAGAGCAAACATCATTCTATACTTCAATTTTAGAGATTTTTAGAAAATACAAAGTAGATGAGTTCTGCCCTTTTTTTTTTTTTATCAACAGGCGACAGTTACAGGTCTAAGTATATTTTTCAATACAATCGAATTCTTAATGCAGGACTTAGATATCAATAATTTATACATATATATAAGCAGTAAAAAGTTATAAAACATCATGAAATACCCAGCGAAGCGGGCGGGTAACGGCTAGTGTTATATAATTATAATGAAAAGTAAATTTAATTTAAATAAAAATTTTCTTTAATTAATTCAATTTTAAATTAGAGAAGAAATAAAGTTTGCAGATATATTGTCTAATTTTTTTTTATGGAACTGGAAAACCCATTATTCAAATTGAGCATTGTAGACTTCATAACTTTTTTGTATGTTTGCAAGCAAGTTTATGTTTGTGTTTAAACTTTATGTACATTAAAAATCAGTAAAGGTAAATTTTGTGCTTGTGTAATTGCTCTTAGAGTTTTGTAAGTCATATTTCACGTAATTACATTTCATATTCAGAATGCCTGTTGCAAGGTCAGCTCATGGGGCTGCAGTGTATGATGGGAAATTATGGATTTTTGCTGGTTATGATGGAAATGCAAGACTCAATGATATGTGGACTATTTCTTTATTGGGAGAATCTAAAGTTTGGGAAGAGGTAAGTAAATTATATTATTTATTCTGGTATTTTTATTTTATTTATTTTCAAGTTAAACATGTATAAAATGTAAAGGATTGCTTTTGGAAAACTTCAAATTATTTGAAGAATGGGATTGATAGTTAGTAAACATCTTGTATTATGTTATGGATTTGTTTGAATCCTGATAAAATGAACTTTAGTGATAAATCTTAATATTAATTGCTTTCCTGTGATTGTTTTAGTGTGTGGCAGAAACAAGTTTTATTCTTACATTATTATTCCTAAGCCATTTTTTAAAAACTTTTAAGGTTCCTCAGTCAGGGGATTGCCCACCTACCTGTTGCAATTTTCCAGTTGCTGTTGCTCGAGACAGTATGTTTGTGTTTTCAGGACAAAGTGGTGCCAAGATTACTAATAGTCTCTTTCAGTTTCATTTCAAAGAAAGATAGTATGTGATTTTTTTATTATTTATTTCTTACAGACTAAATATAAATATGTTGCATAATGTATCTTATATTAAAAATGTAGATAACTTGCATATGATTTTTTTTTAAAATTCATATTAAAAATTTTAATAATAAAACTCATTATTTATTCAGTTTTTATTCTTAAAAAACAATGTGAATATATTATGCAATTGTTTATATATCTTCTATTCAATATGCTCCTTGTTAATCATCATTTAAAAAGTATTGATTGCTGATGAATTTTATTTTCTAGCTGGACAAGAATTTCAACAGAACACATTTTACGTGGAGCACCTCCTCCACCCACTAGACGCTATGGACATACTATGGTGGCTTTTGACCGTCATTTATATGTCTTTGGAGGTGCTGCTGATAGCACATTGCCCAATGATTTACATTGGTAAGCTTCATTTGAACTCTTTACACTTTTTGTGTTTACAACTAAGTTTTTAATAATTAGAATAATATATTTTTGTTTTTCTTAGGATTTGAAAATTATTTCTTGCATGATCAACTGTTTCTTACACTTTTAACTTTTATACATTTTTCATTAATATGTTTTCATCAAAAATTACTCTAGGAGTTTTATTATTTTCAACTATTTTAATAAATTTGTGTTAATATAGTAATCATCAAAGTAATTGGTAGTATATTATCTTTCATGTACATTATGAGCTCGTTTGAAATGTCTTACTCTGTTCTTTTGAAAAGGCAAAAATTAGTGATATTTAAATATATATCCAAATATCTTGATGGTAATGCAGTGGCACATCCTTCTGCAAATCGCAAACAACAAAGGACAGGAATAAAACCTTTAACGACTGGCCTGAATAGAGATTCTTTTCATCTTGGTTGTCTGAGGCATACATGGCGTTGCTGCAGACTGGTTGGTTTGGTTGTTCAAATAAACACCCCTGCCAAGGTTAACAACTTGTCCCCGAAGTATTTTTAACTTTAAAATAGTAGAAAATACTTTTCTAGGTCTGAATTTAATATTATATGCAGCGAATGTGTTTTCTGTATAAAAAAGTGTCATTACTTATAATTGATTGCAGAATATACTGTCAAGAATATATTTTTCTTTGAAAGTATTAATTTTTATTTATTTATTTCAGTTTTGATTTAGATTCACAAACATGGTCTGTTATTCAGCCATCTTCTGATAGTGAGGTAGGCAAAAATGTATTTTATCTATTTTATTACTTTGATCATGGTTTTCTTATGTAGGTATAATGCATGTCATTCAAAATGCATTCGTTTTGCACATTTATACTATAGTTTATGGGATACTTTGCATTGCTTTTTAGATTCCTTCAGGTAGATTGTTTCATGCTGCTGCTGTTATAGGAGATGCCATGTATATATTTGGAGGAACTATTGACAATAATGTGAGAAGTGGTGAAATATACAGATTTCAATTTTCATGTTATCCAAAATGCACTCTTCATGAAGATTTTGGTCGTCTGCTTGAAAGTCAACAGTTCTGTGATGTTGAATTTCTTGTTGGTCTGGTATGATTTTTTTAAAAAGTTTTACAAGGCTGTAGAAGTTTACTTAATTTATTTAATAATTCCATAGTAGAATTCTCGACTTTAAAAAAATAAATATTTCGTTTTTTTAGACGAAAGAAAAATTTAAAAATAGAACATATCAGAGATCTTTCTGTGATAACTATCCACAAAAACAATTGCATAGCATCACATATATAGTAACCAACATAACCTAAATGTGAATAATATGCAGGTGAAAGGCACAATCACATTGAATAGCTAGATCATGAAACTATATTTTGCAACTTAATACAATCATAATATTTAAATGCATTTACTTAAATGAGAAGAAATGCCCAAAAGTTGGCATTTGCCAAAGTATTGAATAGTCAAATATTACATTTTTTTTCTCCCTTTAGTATCTCAAAATATTATTGAATTTCTTTTCAAGGATTTATAATTCTGCTATGACAAAATTTATAACTACCATAATAAGCTTGTTAGCTTCCTTGATGAACCATTCTTGTGAATATGTATTGTTGCCACTTCTAATAAGTTTTGTATTTCCTGTTTGAACTCATTTATTATCTCCATTGTATCGTTTTCTTACTTGAAATCTGGCAACTAAGTAGTAGATTTTTAGTTTTAATTCAAAAATCGCGGAATTTGTCCGTTACGTTATGTTAAGTTAATTTACATTATGTTTACAAAATAAGAAAGTATTTTTAAGTGTATTTCATCTCAAAGATGTACATATTACAACTATTCTGTCAAACTTCTTCATGTAAATAGCCTCATTATCACCTCTGTCTTGGGAATGTGAAGATAAAACGTATTTGAAAACCAACAAAGCGATCTGAGTCATAACATGTATCATTTATATTTATATATTTTTTCTAAAACATGGAATTTGTTATTATCTCTTTTTTGGAAAATTTATCTTGTTCCCTATGTGATACATTTATAATAATTTAATCTAAAAAGGGATTTCAAAAAGAGAAACTTTGAAAATTCGAATTTTTAAAAAAATTACCCCCTTTAACGAACTTTTGGACATAAAGGGTTTTGCAGTCCAGTTCAAAACAGAAGTTGCGCTAGTAGGAGTGAGAACTCTATAATTGTCTTGAGAGCAAACATGAAGATGAGAGGGGCAACCAAATAGATGCTCTCCAGTCGTTGGCACAGAATTACAGAGAGGGTAAAGCGGATAATCTGCCTGGCCAATTTTAAACAGATGGACACAGTCATGTCAATAATCATGTCCGACGATGACTGTAACCCCCCCCCCCCCAGGGAGTACAGGAAGTTGAGCACGTCTTTGGTCATTGAGTAGATAAGACCAAGATTTACCACCTAGCAGCTCTTTAAGAGCAGATGTTCTTCTCTGATGATTTTTATCCCTAATAAGTTGCTTGGCATTTCTAAGAGGAATCAGTAGACAAGGTGGATGCAGTGTCGAAGCCTTTTTGGCCAACTTGTTGGCTTGTTCATTTCCATGAATGCTGCAACGGTAAGGGATCCATTGGAGGACGACCTCTCTTCCAGTGCTAAGAAATGAGTCTATAAGCTGCTTACATTGAATTCAAGCTCTGATGGTTATAAATTGTAGTCAGAAATAGTTTTAATTACAGCCTGAGAATCTATGAAGATGACAATATTTTGGCCAGGAGTTACACTAATAAATCTAAGAGCCATGAATATTGCAAAAATCTCACCATGAAAAATTGTCTGACCAAGCACTAAGAGGTTCTTTAAGGTTTATCGAGTTAGAGTAAGCATCAGCTCCAGCCCTACCAAAGAAAAGCATGGCAGAGCCATCAGTAAATACATGTAACCAATCTTGATCTGGATGTCTCATTGGAAATGAAAAAATAAATGATAGATATTTTTGACAAGTGGAGGGTAATAATTTTAAAATTATTTGGTATATTTATTAGAATTTTCCTACTTTTTATAATTTAGTTATATTTTTTTTACAGGAAGAAAAATGTATACCTGCACATATTTCTTTTGTATCTGCTCGATCACAATGGCTTCGTGGAAAAATTCGTCATGCCAGAGAAAAGCAAAGAGATAAGGTTTACTTCTTGTTTACACTCCATTTTATATTTCTATATTTTTGTTTTGAAAACTCTTTTCTGTATAATGATTTAACTTGTGATTTCCAGCAACTTCAAAATTCAAGTGATAATCATAGAGAAAAAAATTATACTCCTGTTTTGCAAGTGAAACTAAAAGATGCTGTTCCTGAGGCATTTGAGCTTGTTCTTACTTATATTTATACTGATCGTATTGATCCCACCAAAAAAAGTAGGTTTTTAACTGACTATACCAGAAAATATTTTTACTTTAAACTATTTTAAGTTTTTTTTAATCTGATTTAATTGTTTAGTGATTAAAAATTGATTTTGTGTTTTATGAAACAAAAACAACCACTTTTTTGTTTCATAAAATACCAAATCAATTTTCAATTCAATGTAATAAACAACTTTTTTGTTGTTTATTACATTGTATTTACTATCGATTTTTTTGTTATTTATTTGTAGTTTCTGTATACATTTTAATTTTTAATTAGCATCTTATTTGGCTCAAAAGACTCAAAATTCTGAATTCTTATATCAGATATGCAAGCTAATCTTTTTACATTCTGTTAAATTGAAACAAATTGTAAAGGAAAATACATAAAAATTAAAGCTAATGATTTGTAATGTATTATAATTCAAACAAGACAACATCTTTGTACCAGTTTTTCATTTTTAACATTCTACACACATCAATATGTTTTCAAATTAACTCATTTTTTTCAGAATTTTGTCTTGTTTCAAAAATTTAATCTATTGTTCTATATTCCAGATTATTTAACTGTTTTAACTTTTGTTTAAAATTTACTTTTGAGGAACTTGGAAAATATTTCAGATTAAAAAAAAAAAAACATTATACCATAGGTTTATTGTTAACGAAACCTATTTTTAACAAAAATTATAACTAATGCAAATAAATCATTGTTGTTTTTTAACCCAACATTTTCTTGACATTTTTAACCAAGCCCCCTTTTTAATTGAAAAAATGTTTGGTCTCTGGGTTTTTAAAGATGGAAAATATTTAAAATTATTTTAAATATTTTCCATCTTTAAAAACCCAGAGACCATTTTAATTTAGTTTTTTTATTTAATAATTTATCCACTGATTTTCAATTTTAGTATTTTAATTCTCTGTAAACATTTTGTAAACATTGTGTTACAGATGCTGATCCTATGAGTACAAAGGTAGTTTTACTTATGATGGATGTATATAGACTAGCTGTTCAGGTAAAGTCTAATTTTTTTTCAAGATTCATAATTTGACAAAATTTTGTTATTATTTATAAATGATAAAATTATATTGATAAATTTTTTTTGGTTATAGAATTATCTAAAGCAATTATAAAAATTATGCAACTATAGCAATTATAAGAATAATTATTAATGTGAAAGGCATTCTGTGTTCATTTGAAATGTAGATGGTTATTAGAGATTAACAGAAGTATTACAAAAGAATATAAAAACTTAGTTAATTTCTCATATTGCCACATTTAGCACATGAGGTAATTTGAATGTATGTAGGAATGGAATTGTACAAATCCTGCATGATTTTTGTGGAGTATTAAATTATTTCAGCTAGAGATGTTGGGAAAGATCCCATAAGAGGCTGATGGTGGATATTAACTGCAAACTCTGTTCTCCAGACTTGTTCAGAGTGGCTCAATTATGTTGAAATCGGGATGATCTGGAATCAGTGTTTGATTTCATTTGCATGCTCTTCAAGCCATGCTGAACAGCTCTGCCTTTATTAAATAGAGAATTATAATTCTGAAAAAGGCATCTTCAAAGAAATAATCAGTTATCTAAAATTTCCTAATAGGTTCTCTCAGTTATGTGGCCTTCTAGAGTGGTGATAACAGGGCCTTCATAAAGCTATGATATAGTTTCTCAAATCATAACAAAAGGCTTTCAAATAAGTTTTAAAAAGCATTTTCCAGACACATATCCCATAATGAAAAACAATGTTAACCATATTTTCGTGTTCAACCAGGTGAGGAATGATGCCTAAAGAAATTGTTGTAATACCACTTGAGACAATACAGTGAAAATCGCATAACACAAAACTGAAGGGATTGAAATATTTTTTTATGGTTAAAAGAATTTTAATTTTATGTTAAAGAATATTGCAAAAAAAAAAAAAAAAAATATATCAAGTTTATTAGAGTTTATTTTATTTACTGAGATATGTATATATACATTTATTTTATAAAAACCAATGAAACAAACAATTTCAAGAGAACTTTATCAAATTTAATACAAAATTTTCAAAGTGTTTGAAAAAAAAATTTTTTTTTTGAAAATAATCTGATATTTTTCTTTCCATTGTTTTTTGACATCAAATTTTCAACAAATTGTTCTATATCATCCATTTTGTTATTCATTTTACCATTGGAATGTGCATCTAAAAAACTGCACATACTTTTCTTTCCTCATTTCAGATGATGTGAAACAGGAGCTGCATTATTCATTTCATTTTCATCTGATCATTCTGTATCAATGATATTTTTGAGCTTTGAACTAACTCTAAAATGCCTTTGTCTGTCATAATTGGGACTGTACGCACATTATTATCAGCTACTGCAATGAATTCTTCCAATAGTACAGTAGGACAGTCTGATGTGTTGTGTGTCTTCTGTATTTTGTTCATTTTCAGAGGGAAATCTTTTCATGTTTAGTGATTTTCGTTTCATGTTTAGAGAAAAAAAAATGCATTAAATACTTGTAGTTTGGTGAGACTGTTGTATTATTTCATGTTAACAGATATTTTGTCTTGAACGTTTTCGTGTAATATTAGCCCGCATATTAGTGATTGCATTTCAGTTGTTTCAACAATTTATCCTTTTTGCAAGTCTGAGGTCAGACATTCTGTATCACACACACACAAGTAATGCAGTATTTTATGATAAGTAGCTGAATGTAGAAAAATATATGCACTATTTAAACTAAAAGAAAAGTTTTACAGTTGCATTTGTGTATCATTAATATGAAATTTTTCCATATACATCATGTATATTGATAAGCTTGTTTCCATTATTTCAGTAATCTGTGTGTTCAGAAATCATTTTTAAAAAGGCCGACAAGTCTTGTGTATCACTCATTTAAATATAAATTTTATATATGTTCATTGTTATTTGTATAGTATATGTTTGAGTTTTTGTATATTAATGATATATTCATTTTAATGTTAAATACCATGAATAAAATATTTTCAATTAATTAAATTTCAGTTAAGTTAAACTTCTTGTTATTACTCTGAACTGAATATGTTTGAATTGTGCTGGTTTATGTAAAATATATATTTTAATCAAAATATTACAGTTTTATTACAGTTGTAAAATAATGTCTTTGTCCTCTTTTTGCATTTATTGCCTATTTTTTTTTATCTGTTTAATGTAAAATATTTTTTTATTTTTTTTTTTACATTTAACATTTATTATAGTTTTTTCAGAAAGTAATTAATTTTTATGTGATCTCTTATTATGTACGTCATCATATTTTTACAAGATATGTAACTAATTTTTGAAAGTTCTACTGATAATTTTGTTTTTACAAGTTTCATAATTTTTTCTATCATCATCAATAGCCATAATATATTTATATGTTAAAACATTAAAATGCAAAAAAAGGTTTATAATTGAAAATAAAACTACTGCAGATAATTTCCATATTATTTTAAATATTAGCATTTTTTTTCTCATTATTGCAAGGATATTGTTCTAACTTTTTGCATCACTTTTTGACCTCTTCAATGTATTGTAGCTAATCAGTATAATAATGTGGAAAAAGGTAATTTTAATAACTTTAATATAGGAAACACATTATGAAGTGCTGACACTGTGAGGGGAAATTTCCAAGGTAAAAAGCTATTCACTTGAAGAAGCCTGTGCAATGCTGGGCCGTGCAACTATTAATATAGTGATATATTAATATTAAAGCAACAGTTTCTTAAATGAGATTTTTTCCTTCAGAAAATATGTTGTTCTAGCCTTCTAATAAATGTATTGCATTTGCAAATTTTAATTGGCTACCCACTCACACTTTCTGCAAAACACTCATTCCCAAAAAGGAAGTATAACCCTTGTGTAGCTTCAAAAATTCAACATTAATAAATAATCAAGCAAATCTAATGAAGAAATAGCATCCATTGAGATCAACTTTTATGAACTGATTTCGATTTGTTGTAATAATATTTTAGTTATATCTATATATAATCTAATAAAACTAAGCTTAAACTTGCTTTTTAAAAATTGCTCTATTATTTAGGTGACAATGCATTGAAATGTCATATATTGAAAAATTATTCCACTTGTTGAACTTAGTCAATTTATAGATGTAATTAAATTGGACAAATTTTCTGAATTTGCCTATGTTGTTAAAATGTAATAAAATACTGTACTCTTTTCTAGTTTCACATGAGGCGGCTTGAACAGTTATGCGTGCAATATTTAGAGGGGGCTATCAATCATCGTAATGTGTTGGTTGCTTTGCAGAATGCCTCTGATTTGAAGCTGGATTTTATTAAAGTTAGTATACTATATATAAAACAATTAATTTTTGTTTAAATTTTATATGATGTTAGTGTAATCTTTTCTTCTTCAGGAATTCTGCCTCAAATTCATTGTGAAAGAAAACACATATAACAAAATTGTGATGAGTAAAGAGTTTGAGATCATTGCTCAACCTTTGATGGTTGAGATCATCCGAAGAAAGCAAATTCCATCTGTGAGATCCCTTATGGAGCCACATTTTGATTCAGCAGGTGAAAATGTTTGCTAACACTTACAAGTACATTTTATATACATAATCAATAAATAAGGTTCCCTTTTTACTGGCACACATACACTTTTGTTGTTGCAACAGTAAGCAAATGGTCATGGTTTTAAACTCATGGCTTGTATTGTTTCTGTCAAATCATGATGCCACTAAAAGGTTGTCATTTAATGTTAAGACTTAGCTTTCAATTCCTCATATTGACATGTGTTGTGACAGTTCAAGTGTCTGCCTCATTCCTTTACCTTAGTTTTAAATAACGAAGTAGCATAATTTTAAAATGTAATTTTGATAATCAATCAAACAATCATTCTTCACCATTGTTTTCAAAATCTTCAATCCATATATTGCTCTGAGCTCCAATAATTTTTTTAGTATTATTGTTAGTTTTACAACTTTTAAATTTTATCACAAATCTACGAAAAAAATTCAGGAAAAAGATGACAAGACTTATGTTTTGCCTATTATTTTATAGGAACAACCTTGGAGCAGGATATGGAACAATACCTGCTGTCTACTGGTAAAGAATTCTGTGATATTGTTCTGATGTTAGATAACCACCCAATACCTGCACATAAAGCCATTCTTGCTGGTCGTTGTAGCTATTTTGAAGCCATGTTTCGTTCCTTCATGCCTGACAATAATATGGTTACTGTAAGTTATTTATTTCTTTTATTGGTGTACTCAAATTGATATGGTTCTATTTGAGTTTTACATATTTGTATCTTTGAATAATAATTTTGTGAGTTTTAGATCAAATGATTCTGTGAACATTTATAAAAACATTTTTTAATACTTAAAAGATTATAAAAAAAATTAAAATAGCTATATTTGAAAATATGAAATAATTGATTTTTAATCATTCTTCTTCAATGGCTTTACATCCCTGGGTGGGCGCTGGTCTTCTCCAGGCATCTCTACTTTTGGCAACTATTTTCCAGTTTTTAACCCTTAAAATGTTATGAGCTTTTTCAATACAATCAATCCATCTTAGCGAGGGTCTGCCCTGACCTTTGGGCTTTTCCAGAAAGATTTTCTTGCAGCAACGAGTTTCATTCATTCTAACCCTCATGTCTAGCCCATTTAAGTCTGTAATTCGACAAATTTTACTATATCCAATTGTTTGTAAATTTTATAGAGTTCTGAATTAAATCTTCTCCATGATCCATTCACTTGGACCCCATCAAGCATGCAACATAAGATCTTTCTCTCGAAAATTTCCAAACTTTTTTCATCTTGTAAAGTCAATGCCCAAATCTCTGATGAATAAGTCAGGACAGATCTTATAAGACTTTTGTAATTTTCAAAATGATCTGGGGCGATTGATATCCTCCTATATGGTGCTGCACTAAAAAGAAATACCAGCTTCCGGGGAATGTACTAAGTCTACAATGGTGAAACATAAATCGGCAGCCCATTAGAAATAAAAAGAAAATATTTTAAACAAAAACAAAACTAAATATTTACCTTGCTTAGTCTGACTTACAACTCAGTCACATTACAATTGGCAATTGTAAATTTTAAAAAAGTTAATAGTGTTACTTATTTCCAAATGGTGATAAATGATAAATAATAAAAATGAGTTGACAAAAGTCTTATAAGATTTGTCCTGACATTTGCATCAGAGACTTTTGACAGAAATATTTTTTTTCACAAATGAGAAGAAGAAAAATTGTAAAATATATTGTTTGTTGAATATTTTATGTTAAACCTTTTTTTTCCAGATAACTATTGGTGAAACAGTACCTTCTCTTCAATCTTTCAACACCCTGCTTAGGTATATTTACTATGGAGAAGTCAATATGCCTCCCGAAGATTCCTTGTATCTTTTAAGCTGTTTTAACAACAAATTCATGTTTTTTATTAAGATAAATTGTTATTTATAACTATCGTGACAATAAAATATAATAATTTAATGAATTCAAATGTGTAAATATAAATTGAATATTTTTTTAATGGATTTCTAATGTCATCCTTTCAAATATCATTTTCTTGAAGTCAATTATATAAAGGAATAATCTTTTTTTTGTATGTGTATATATAAATATATATATATATACTGTGCTATATTCAAGTGTAAATTAGGATAAAATAGGAAGGGGAAATTTTATGTCGGATGCTTGTTTATGAAAAGAAAAATCTTGTAATGTGTGATTTTTCCTCCCTCCAAAAAATGATATAGTTGCCATATTAATCAAAAATTTTACTATGCACTTAATTTTTTTTAATTCTAAAATAAGGAATAAATCATGAAAAACGTATTCTCATGATTTATTCCTTATTTTAGAATAAAAATATTAAGTGTATGGTGAATTATCCTTTACCCAGATAAAGGAAGAAAATACAGAAAAATTATCCTGTATTTTCTTCCTTTATCTCAATTTTTTTTTCTCTGGGTGTTTATTATTATTAAAAATTAATCACAAATATATAATACTTGTGCGATTTAATATTAATTTAAACAAATTCATTTTTTATGCTTTTATAAGAGAAGCAAGCATATTTATATCATCAATTTTTTTACTTTGAAAATATTAACTGATCAGTTCAGTTGTGTCATGTGTTTAATTTTTTTTCATGTTTACTTAATATGCTGTCAGTATTCTTGAGATTTTAATAATAACATTATTTTATTAGAAATTCAATTTTATTATTTTTTAATTTAACACTATTTTTTTTAGTGTAATATGAAATTTTTTCCCTTCAATCTATGTTTGAGCATATAGTGTTTTATTTTTTTCTTGTAAATCTTCTATTTATTTTATTAATTAAGTCATTTTGTTGCAAAAAGTTTTTTTTCCCCATAATGTTTTTTTTTAATAATTTTTCATTTTATTAATTTTATTATTTTTTCGGTTACCAACTGTTTATTTATTCAAAATAATATTTCTTTTTATTAAATAATTTTTAATTTATACAAGTTTTGTATGAATTAACTTTGATAAATATTGAGAAATAGAATTTGATTAAATTTTAGTTAAAGTGATAGATATCAACCTCAATTTTACTTCAGATATCTGTTTTCTGCACCTTATTTCTATGGATTTACAAATAATCGTTTGCAAGTAAGTTAATTGAAATTTTATCCATTAAAATGGTTAATGTTTTTGATGTTTAACCTTCATTGATTACTGTTGAATAATATTATATATACAGGGTGTCCAGCCTTAATGTGACCCAATAGCTAATTCCCGAACCGTTCGGTTTAGACATGTACTTCCAATTTGAAAAATGTTTTAAAAAAGTTAAGTCATGTTTTTGCGTGCTTTTCGAACCAAAAAGCCTATTTAGAGAAAAATTACAAAAATTAAATTTTTATGCGGTCCCCAGGTCCTATTACTTATATTTAGGAAAAGATGCAGTACACAAAAACAAAGTAAACACAAAAAGTTTTATTTTATTACGATAAAAGCTGGCCGAGTTATGGAACTTTGCAAATCACATATTTCCTCAATTTTCCAAGCTGTTTTCAAGAAGCTAGTAAGGGGCTATCTCCAAAGTGAAATTAATTTGAACTCTCCCTGGAAACTTTCACTTTTGCACATCACTTTTATATAAATCGTTTTTAAATTTAAAAGCATACATTGATAATTGAATAATTGAGCACTTAAGAAATAAAATTTATTCTGTGCACGTGTAAAACATAGAAAAAATAAAGTATTTTTAACGAAGAAAACATTTAAAAAGCAGTTCCTAAAAAAAAAAGACTTTTTTGCTGTGGCTTCAGACTTATTTGCTGCGGTACTGATCATTACGATTATTAAAAATCTCTTGTGTAATCGCTAGCAATTGCAATATTACGAATTCTTGTACAGGAGAACAAGATGTATACAAATGAAGAATACTGCGAAATGGTACTGTTGTATGTGCAGTGTAATCGAAATAAGAGAGGGGTGGCAAGACTTTATGCAATTCAATTTCCCACTCGAAGACATCCATCTTATTGTACAATTGCCCGTGCTGTTCAATGCTTATATAAAACCGGGAGTTGTCATAAACGTATTCCTTTGTCTCGTGCCACACCATCAAGCTTGCGGATATCCACTGAGGATGTTCTAGGATATGCCCTGGCTCATCCTGAAAGAAGTGTCCGGGATATTAGCAAGGCTTGTTCCTACTCAAAATTGACGATGTGGAACATATTATATATGTATGGTGCATATCCTTATCGTCCAGTCCTGGCGCAGGAACTAATGCCCGAAGACCAGGAGCGTCGTTTTGATTTTTGCAATTTCGTGTTAAATACACTGGATGAAAATCCAGATTTTTTAAATGAAGTTTTGTGGTCGGATGAATGCCAGTTCTCTAGGCAAGGCACTATTAATACGCAGAGTATGCATTATTGGTCCCTCGTAAACCCACATCTAATACGACCGAATTGCCACCAAGTGGCAATTCGGTCGTATTAAATGTGGTGCGGATGGAAGTGCACCTTAATTGGCTCAATGTATTTCGATGGACCTTTAACATCAGAATCATACACGGAAATTTTATCTGGACCATTAGCCGATTTTTTTAGAAGATGAAGTTTCCTAAGTGTCCTGGATTTCTTTCTCTGGGGTACAAACGTGAATCCACGAGTAAATCCGATTTACTCAATCGAATCAGCATGGCATGCATTTCTGGGACATCAACTATGTTGCAGAAGCTACAGGCAGAGTTTCTGACTAGGGTTCGATACTGCAATTCTGCAGAAGGCAGTCATTTAGAACATTATTTAAGTTAATTTGGTCATTCTGATATAATGAAGCCCCTGATTCATGATTGGCGCATCAGTCCACATTATACTATAATCTGAACGGCAAATCATGTATTCTTTTGCTGCTATTTGTTAAAATAAGTTGAATTAATATTTTCGGTACAAGTTGTATTTCTTTAATTTAACTTTTATTGTTTGTCATGCAGCAATACAAATTGTCAATCTATGATGTTTAAAACGATGTTTCAATATTACTATGATGTTTTCCTTTTGCTCTTTCTGTAGATAGTGAATTACTGTTCACTAAACTCAATGTATATACGACCCCCTTTTCTGAGCAATTCAGATGCTTCAATTTTATGTAGACATAACTCGGTCAGTTTTTATCCTAATAAAATGAAACTTTTTGTGTTTACTTTGTTTCTGTGTGTACTACATATTTTCCTAAATATAAGTGATAGGACCTGGGGACTGTATAAAAATTTAATTTTTGTAATTTTTTTCTAAATGGGATTTTTGGTTTGAAAAGTACGTAAAAACATTCCTTACCTTTTTTAAAACATTTTTCAATTTGGAAGTGTATATCTAAACCGAACGGTTCAGGAATTAGCTATTGGGTCACATTAAGGCTGGACACCCTGTATATATATATATATATATATATTACGTTTTCATATGTGTTTGATTTCAGACTTATCATTATTAATATTTTTTTGGTAAAAGTACTTTTTCCTTTCCTGCTTACATATACACATAGGGAGAAGTTTAGGTAATAGAGCCACACAATCTCATTCCTGGGACAGTATTTTTTATTTGAGGTAGCATTTCATGTATGCTAATAAGTATTCTTAGCATAGTTTATTTTTTAAAATAAATTTGATAATTCGAATAAAAATTAATGACACATTTACTTTTTTTATTTTGTATTAGCTGGGCAATCAATTGTAAATTCATACTAAATGTAGCACATAAATACTAACTTTATTCATACACTAAACCACTCATACACTATAATCATAACCTACACTTTATTCGTACTAAATGTAGCACATAAATGTTCCTTAGAAAATAATTAATAAAAAAAATGTATTTTAAATAGAAAAATGGAGTTTTAGTGTTGGGTGGGTCAAGAATTGGCACTACTAGCACTCAAATAAGCAACCTTAATCCAAACTTTATTATTCTTGGAGCACTTAATATGACTTAACAAGATCTTCAGAATTTGTATATGTACTATTTTTGAGTCTTATTATTTAAAATATTTCAATTTTATTTTTAACTCTGTTGAGCCTGGAAGTAACATAATATACTATGTGTATGCATACAATTTAAGTGGTATGATATTGACTGTTCATTGAAAATGTTATACAAATTTTATAACATGTTACTTTGAATTTTCATAAATTGTATTCATATAATAATAATAATTTTCAACTAATTTTAGGCATTCTGCAAACAAAATTTAGAAATGAATGTTACTTTTGAAAATGTTATTCAGGTTAGTATATGCAGCATTTATTTTTTGTTAATAAAATCAATTTGGATTATAAATAATGTATCATTTTTATGTTATTGAAAATGGAAGAAATAATCAGAATTAATTCACTAATATTAAAGAAATAATGGAAAATGAAAAACAAGGGAAAATGGAACTTTGATTTCATGAATTGTCCTGATGGTCTTTTCTTTTACTGATATTGTAAAGAATTTATTCTTTTTTTTTAACTTGAGAAAATACCTCTTTTTATTTTATTCAACAACTGAAAGAAATTTGCTTAAAAAAATAATTTTTTTTTTGTTTAGTAAAAAAATTAAGTGGAATAGCATCAAAATTCAAATGATAGGAAACTAAATATAACTTAATAATCATTATGGCAGCGATAAACAAAATCTTTTTTAATGAGATTCTATTTCGTCAAAATTAAGATGTTTGTAACTTCTAGTTTCTTAAAGTTCTTATTAACTATTCTCATTTTGCCACATTTTATATCCAAATCTTGTAATTTATAAAATAAAATTATATATCTTTCTTCTTTAGATCTTAGAAGCAGCGGATAAAATACAGGCCTTTGATATGAAAAAACATGCTTTAAGTATGATTGTTCATCATTTTTCAAAGGTATGTAGTATTAAAAATATATATGTAATGCTCATTATTATTTAATAGCATTTCATATTTTATTCTTATTTTTCAAATTTATTTTGTTACAGGTTGCTCGCCTTCCTCATTTTCGCCTCTTGAGTCGAGAGTTGCTTCTGGACATTTTGGATTCTCTTGCAGATGAAATGAGTGATTCAAAGCTGTGCCAAGATATGTCCTCTATCAGTCTGTGTGCTGATGGAGTATAATGTTGAAAGATTATTTAACATTCTAAATAAATGTAATATTACATGTGAGGCATTTATTGATAATATTTCAAGTAGTAAGTATTAAATCTTTTACAGAATAACAGTCAGTCAATACATTTTATGATCATTTTGAGAATGAAATAACGATGAATGTTATTCAACAGAGAAAATAGTAAACTGCTAAATTACGTGTTTGGAAAACTAAAATATTAGTTGTATGAGTGTGTACCTTTTCATGATTGTTGTCTTAACTGGATTTAGAATTGTATATTTTACAAAAATGTATTTTTAATTTTTGAAGTTATGCTGATAAGTGTTGCTAAGTAATTTTTCTATATAAATGTACAAGCTAATTTCAATGTTAAATTGAATGTTAATTATCTTTATAATACTGATTGAACATGCCTCACAAAAAGTGTTAGCCATTTTTCTAAACCCTGTTGATTATTATTGATTCATCCACTATGTCATAAAACTGAAGTGTATTTTTATGACATAAAAAAAACTGTAAGTATTTTTTCTCTTATAAGTCTATAAAGATTAGAAAATAATTGTTTGTTTGATGTTATGAGACTTTTTCAACTGTAGTTTATTATGAGGCGAGAACTATATCTCTCATATAAGAAATTATTACTTTAACTTATTGGGATTGAAAATATTAAGTGACATCTGTCTGATTTATACCAAATTTTTTACAGGAAAATTGTTGATTTATTCATGATTTATGTTAGTCTTTAAAAGAAAGAGAGCTAGTTCAAATTTTATCAGACTAAACAAAAATTAGTATTAACAACATGGAAAAATTTGAGGCAGAATCTTTTTTTAAAAAGAAACTAGGTTTTTTAAAAAAGTAGTTAAAAGCTTTATACAAATATATGTAATATTTTAATTTTAAGGAAAATTATATAACATCAGATACTGATATTAATTACCACTTAGTTTTTTTATAAATTCCTTCATTCGTTGTATTCTTTGTTGTTGTTTCAGTGGAAATGAAAATAAGATTTATAAATTTTCCCCCCAGTTTTCATGACCACAATGTATGAAAATGATGTATGCTGGAATATTTATTGTCTTGAATTAACTTCAGATCTGTGGTCCTTAATAAAAGCAGTAGGTAATTGAGTAATTATTCATTTTTTTCCTTACATAAAAATTGCTCCTTAATGTATAGAGATATTTTTTCAACACTGCAAAATGCAGTTTATGAGAGAGTTGATGACTTAAGAATTCTAAAAATCAAAATTGAGCTTCCAATTATATGTTGGATTTTCTCAATGTAAGACAATAATTTGTGTCAATTTCATAATAAGATTTAGATTTTCCATTATTTTATAGCTTACCTCATATATTAACAGATAAATAAGTATGGTATTCTAATACAGTTTTATTATACATAACTTAGAAAAAGAAAATGTGTAACGGTTTCTGAGTTTTTGTGAAGAATGCTTAATAATGATTAACAAGAAAAAATACATACCTGAAATGAAGGTTTCAGTGATATTTTAAGGCTGCATTTATACATACTTGTTTTATACAGAGAGCTTTAAAAGTTACTAAGAATGGTTTTGCATTGTGATTATTAGAGCGATTCAGAATATACAATGACTCATTTGATTATGTAAGTATCCCAGTGCTGAATCATATGCATGTCCTCATGTATTTTCTACTAATGTAAATAATTGATGTTGGGTGTTTATGTGTAAAAAGAAAGTAAAAATTATCCTTTGGTGTATGTTTCTACATTTATGTATTGTTGGAATAGATGTGTGTGTTTAATAATAAATCAAAATCAACTATTTCTTATTTATTTTTCACAATACTTCAAATATCATTGTTGGGATTTATCACTGTGTTTTTTTTTTAGAAATCAAATTATGATACTCGGGAAATGCATACAGCAAATATCCTAAAGCAAAGCTTAAACTTATTGCCACAAACATATAATATGATTTTTGATAGTATTGGGGGATTTATCAAAGACTTGTACATCCATAAGCTAAACTAAAACTAAACTCAGTAGCCCAAGGGTCAACGCTTACTGTGCCCATCTCAGTATACATGACCATTGGGCGCTGAAATGCATGAGTAGATGTCCCAATTAGGTGGTCAGTCTGAAGCAAAATTCCCAGTGTTTAGTCCCCTAGCACAAGCTTAGTACTCATTTATTAACCCACTGAAGGGATGAAAGGCTGAATCAACCTTGCTTAACCCGAGGATACATCCATAAGATAACATATAATTAAAGCAATACTTTTTCAAATTCAGCATGTCAGCCGTAAACACAACAGTTGATATCAACGATACATTATTGTATTATAGCTACATAGAAAATTGAATATTATGAATTGAATTCATTATGAATATATTGAATTAAAATTAATTTAATTAAAATGTTGAACTCACAGTTCTCTCTTTTTTCTCAAAATGTTGGTATTTGAAGGTTGTTTAAAAGTTTATGCTCATATACTATCATTATATGTAATGGTAATTCCAAGGCTTGAGATGCTAATCCTCTGTTCATTTCATGTCTACTCTCAAAACTAACTCAATGGGAGGCCACAGGAAATCGCAAACACAAGATTAAACTATTATTACTTATTAATCTTGCTCATCTATTATATATTTTATTAATCTTGCTGGTTAAGCAAATAGCTTAATTTCTGGTGTGAGGGGAAGGGACTTTCTTGCGGGATTAAACTATAACTAATAATTACTTATCTGTCAGAAATATACAGTGATGGAGACGAATTGGATTGTAGATAATCTTCCACAATGCATACACTCTAAATCTTTAATATAATTAACTACTAGAACCTTCTTTTAATGGAACACTGGATTCTGTCTTATTTATAAAAAGCTCTTGAATTGTCAGAAAAATATCAGTTTGTTCATAATCAGCAACTACTCTCTCACTCATTTTTCAATTCACTTTTTATACTTAATCTCATTTATATATCACATTTTTTTTATAAAAAAAAAGGGCAATCAAGACTTGCAATAACATAAAAAAAACCCTAGGTAAGTTTTAAGAGGATAAACTTGTGTACCCATATTTATATATATACACACACACTGAAGAACCATTACATTGTGTTTTCCTGTTTAACATGAAAAAAGACCTTCTTTTGCCCTCAAAATCATCAACATCCAACAGTTTCTGAGGTATCTGGTGCCAGGCTCTTTTCAACTAGTCTTGAACGTTACGAGATGGTAGCATGGCAGCATGAATTCAGTTTTCAGAAGCAGAACTACGATTCTTTTTGATGGAATTCAAGTCAGTTAAATTTGAAAGCAAAGGCATGGCTTGAAATACACCTAAATGTTCTCTTACTATTTGACGCTTATGGTATAGTACGTTATCTTGTGTTGATAAACGCCACCACTTGTCGAAAACATTATTGTTATGGTGCACCTGTTCTGCAATGATGATCGCATGGCACACTAACGTCAGGGATTGCTTTATGGGGATGATGACTCCAAAGGTGTCCTATGAAAACATCGCACACATATTATCATCGCTATACCCTTGTATCCGCCCAACTCGGGTGCTAGGGTTTCTGTTTTAATTCATTGTATTCTTACTCACCCATCAATGTGGTTGACCAGAAAATGTTAAATTGTTGTAACAGGAGATTTTCTTCCATTTTTCGGCTCAATACTGATGTTCCATGACCCATTGCAGGTGCTGTTGGCGATAACTTGCCACCAGCGCCGACTACAAAGCCCATATGCAATTAGTGTAAGTTGAACTGTGTGTTGAGTCACACCGTCTGGGTCGCCATTCTTATAGTTGTTGGTGATGTCGGCTAGTGTAGCCTTTCGATCATTCATTCATAACAATCTCTGCTGACCTCTGGAATCATTGGGCTTTGATTGACAAACTGCTTGATGGCAACTTACCGTGCCACCAATCCTGCACCACTTTGGATAAGTACTCATAACGCTGTACCTGAATAATCCACCAAATACGCCGTTTCTGAAATCCACGTTCCCAGTCGCAGAGCCATAAAAATTTGACTCTTATCGAAATCTTATATGTCAGCTGAAAAACAGTGGATGGGCGCTTTATATACTCCAGCATCAGCTGCATTGGCACTATGGTTGTATCTCCGTTTAAGCTTCTAGGTGAGGAGTGATCGTAATGTAATGTTATGTAAAGAATAACACTTTTATACCATAAATTCAATACTTTTAAAGTTCAGTATTCATTAACTTTGCACTAGATTCAAAATAAGGATTATTGGAGATGAAAAATCAAATTCTCAAAAACTTTCAATTGAGGAGAATGACATTTCAATCGAAACGTCGCTCATCTAACTTCTACCCATCCCAACTAGAAAACTTTGGGTCCAGATATTAAAAGTGCATCAGTCCTGGTATGTGACAAGTTTTTTTCAGAAACAACTCTAACCATTGATTTGACTGAAACATCTTAAGCCATCAATTCATTATCTTCACTTGGCTACAGTATGCAATTGAATAATTCTTTTATATATATGGCAAAAAGCCTTGAGCTATGTACCCCAGTCTGTTATATACACTGAAACTTGATTTTGATAAGAAGTCAAATAAAATTTCAGATAGAGTGAAAACTTATCCTAGAAAAAATATCACTGATTGTTACCTGAAAAGTAAATTCAGGGCCAAAAATTTACAGCATAATTTCAAAACGAAAGGCCGCAACCAAAAGGAACAAACTTTTCATTGTAGTTGTAAACTTAATTTTCATTTCTATAAGTTAACAACTATTTTTATTCAATGCTGCCTAGTGGTTAGATCATCGGATTTCAGATTGGAGGACCTACGTTCGATGCTTTATTCCCTCCGAGTACACACGAAGTACGTACAAGTTAAATGAGTGTGTCCGAAAGTCTCGTGGGCGGTCGTAGTAGAAACCACGAGTGCAGGGGACTGGGGAATATTTCCCTCCCCTCCAGTTCTATGCCTAAATTGTGGAGGTGGAGATGGTGTCGCCATCTATCGTTAAGAAGTCCAACCTGTCTCACAGGCTGTGGCAATTTTCATTCCTTCCCTTCGGGAAGGACACGACAACAACAACAATGCTATTCTAAAAGAATTTGTTTTTGTAGCATTTACTTTTGTGTTTTGCACGAAAATGTTTATCAAGAAATGCACACATCCCACAGCATATACAAAGATAGGGTTCGAGGGTACATCCTCACAGACCACCAGATTTTTTTTACCACAGAAATTACACCTTGGTCAGTGGCGTAACAGAGAATATTAGAGCCCCCCCCCCCCATGCAAAGTCATGTTTTGGGCCCATAGTTGGATTTTAGAAAGGATACGCTCTTGGCATCAGTCAGATTTTGGACCTTCTAGAATCTTGCCCCTACTATGTGGAGGTGTACTTTAAACCATTGACTTCAGTACTTCCATCTATATATTTTTTAGATTATATCCTCCAAAAAAGAGGTATGTGAATGGTACTGACACTTCTACATATATATATATATATATTTCAATATTATTCCCCCCCCCCCTGCTTTTCTGATTTGAAATTCATGCCTAAAATGCTTATGATTTATTTTGAAGTTACCTCCAAAAGGGGCTAACTCACATGAATTACTTTCCAAATTGAAATAAAAGATGAATCAAAATCACTGTAAGCTAAGGTGATTAAAAAACTGTTTTTTTTACAGTAGTGCAGTGGCGTACACAAAGGTGGGATTTTGGGTTCAACCCCTCCCGCACATAAACCAACAGATTTTTAGTTTTTATCGACGCATTCGATAATGTGTTTTTTAGAATGTAACTCCCCTTATAAGAGAGGTCTTTGTGTGTTCTACTGCCATAGTCTTAAATTTTAAAAATATACTACAAATGTGCAATTTTTTCCTATTAAGATGCTAAACTAAAAATTGACAATAAAATTCAGAAAAGCTGTAATATAGAAAAAAGGAATAGAATGAAATGAAAGAAACAGAACATTAGATTTTTTTTTTCTTTTTTTTCTACACTTTTAAAATAAAAATACGAAGGAAAAAAAATTGGACATTTTTTACTGTAAAAAGTTGTATAGATTTTGAGTCCTACTCTTTAGTATTAGGCACAACATCTAGTTTTTATTTATTTATTGTTTATTCATATAGAACTTGCGAGAAAAACTTTTGGAAGATATCTTAGAGTTCAACATACTAAATAAGTTGGTCTTGACAATAAAATTCAGAAAAGCTGTAATATAGAAAAAAGGAATAGAATGAAATGAAAGAAACAGAACATTAGATTTTTTTTTTATTTTTTTTTTTACACTTTTAAAATAAAAATACGAAGGAAAAAAAATTGGACATTTTTTACTGTAAAAGTTGTATAGATTTTGAGTCCTACTCTTTAGTATTAGGCACAACATCTAGTTTTTATTTATTTATTGTTTATTCATATAGAACTTGCGAGAAAAACTTTTGGAAGATATCTTAGAGTTCAACATACTAAATAAGTTGGTCAGTTTCACTGGAATGACTAAAAAGAGTTTCTTGTAGAATAAAAATTTTGTCAAATCTTTCAGTACACATTTTTAACTGAAAAAGGCCTTCGACAGGAAGAACCTTTCTTGCCTACTGTTTAACATCGCTTTGGAAAAGGCCATTAGAGACTGGCTTAAACACAAATGGTACTATTTTGCAAAGAAATTGCGGGGCCTTAAGGGGCGTTATAATGAATTATTTCCATTTTTAAACTATTAGACGCACAGTCTTTAAATTTGATAAATAGATTCCTTTCAAAGAGTAGATATCAGCTACAAGATGGGTTTTGGGAAAGTAACCTCCCAAGTGGCTTTGCGGGGGATTAAGTGGCGTAATAGATAATTATTTTCGTTTTTAAACTACTTGACCTACCTGCTTGAAAATTGGTAGGCTTGTTTCTTTCATAGAGTAAATATCCGCTACAAAATGGGTTTTCGGAAAATTGACCCCCAAAAGGTGTTGTGGGGGAGATATAAATAATTATTCCGATTTTTAAACTATTAGACGCAAATTCCTTTCATAGGGTAGAGATACGCTACAAAATGGGATTCGTGCAAATCGACCCGCAAGTGGCGTTGCGGGGCTTGAGGGACGTTATAGATAATTATTTCCATTTTTAAACTACTGGACGTACAGCCTTGAAATATGATAATCAGAATCCTTTCATAGATTGAAGATCCCCTTTATAATGTGTTTTGTGAAAATCGCCCCCTAGGTGGCGTTGCGGAGGCTCAAGAGGCGTTATAGATATTTTTCTTCAATTTTTAATTTATTAAGACTCACAGTCTTCAAATTTGGTAAGCAAATTCCTTTCGTAGGGTAGAGAACCGCTACAGATGGTTTCGCGAAAACCAACCCCTAAATTTCATTTCAGGGAATTAAGGGGCGTACTAGATAAATATTTTCGTTTTTAAACTATTATATCTACCTGCTTGAAAATTGGTATGCATGTTCCTTTCGTGGAATAGAGTTCCTCTAACAAAGAGTAAAACGAAAATCGACTCCCAAGGAGGGTTGCAAGGGGAGTTATAGAAAAAATTTCGTGTTTTTATATTGAAAGACCGATATACTTAAAAACATTTGTTAAGCATGTTTCTTTTGTTGAATAGGGATCCACTAAGAATTTATTTTACGGAAATCAACCCCTGGGAGGAGAGCAGGGAGTTAGTAGGGCGTATTGACAAAAAAAAATTCCTTTTTTTTTTTTTTAACTACAAGGACTATAATAATGGAATTTAGTTTGGATTTTTCTTTTGTGTTGAATTAAAATCCGCTAAGAATGGTTATTTTGGAGAACGACTTTCAACGGGATTTCGGGGAGTATTGATAATAAAAATTTCGCTTTTGCTTTGTTAGATTTAGACTTGAAATTTAGCTTGCATGTTTATTTTACGGAGTAGAGATCCACCGAAAATTGGTTTGTAGAACTCCACTTAGTTATGAAAGTGCAAGCATCATTCTATACTTCAAGTTTAGAGATTATTAGAAATTATTAGTAGATCTGTCTTTTTTTTTTATCAAGAGGTGAGAGTTACAGGTATAAGTATATTTTTCAATGCAATCTAATTCTTAAAGCTAGGTCTTAGATATCAATAACTTATATATATAAACAATATATATATATTTAAAGCATCATGAAATACCAAGCGAAGCGGGTGGGTAACGGCTAGTATATATATAGGGAATAGAGTGAATTAATTGTAGAAATTGAAAAAAAGAGCATGATTGGTCTTCATTGTTGTAACAATGCACACCCGGTTTGGCTAGTTTGACGTAAAAACTGGTTTTCGACGCCAACTTTTGTCATTGTTTTAACAGTTGCATTGTTACAACAATGGAAACGAATCTAAATTGGCTTCAAAAACCGTTAATTAATGAATTAATATTTGAAAAAATGTATTGTTATGAATTTTGTACAAATGGTGTATTTGGATGTGTCATGCATTTATATTTCTTTTAATAAATTTCTGATATTCAAGCAACGCAGTTTCTCACGTTATAATGCGGACTCACTGGGAACTTGGTGATAAAGCCAAGTCGGCATCATTTTTGGCGAGTTTCAACCAACGATTAGTGAGCATTGTTTTGACTAGCAATTAGTTAACCTGCCTTGACCGTGATTAGCGCGGCTGTGCTTGTGAATAATCTTTCACATACATGTATTTTAGATATTAATCGTTGTATCTGAGTGCCGTTGAAGGTGTGAAGACATGAGATTTATTCTGTGGAAATTGCTGCTGAATCCTGTATTTCAAGGATTGAGTTTTCGACAGTAAATTATCATCTCTCTTAAAGAACTGTCTTGTACTTTTTGTGACTGATTTGCATAAAATCCTCGAGCCCCGATCAACGTAACAGTATTAACATCAAGTGTCATCCACTACAAGTTAAAAAAAATTATTTGAACCTGATTGGATGAATAGAAAGTACTTTATAAACGATTGAAAATTTGAACAAGATATATATATATATATATATAGAGAGAGAGAGAGCTATATTAGTAGGTTGAAATACAGATGATTATATAGAAAAAAATAGTCTTCTACATAGATCGAAATACTCTTTATTTAAAAAAGTAACATTCCTTATGAACTTAAAGGATCGCAGTTCTAGGAGTGTACTATTTCTCTAAAACTTTGAACAACACATCGAATAATTGGCTTAAAAACATACGAATATTACACATGTATATATTTCAGGTTTCTTCGTAAAATAGGGAGTGCGCGTTATACGTCAAATATACCAAAAAATTAAAATATGCAACTTGAAAGTATAGGTGCTCATGCACTTATCTCAAAGGGCGTCTCCAAGGACGTGTTTTGAATTGGTACGAACTATTTGGATCGTTGTTGGTGCAGGGGAAAGCTACGGATTTCGCGCAATTAAAGGAGGCATTGACGGAAAATTTCCCAGTGGTTAGGAATAAGACTGAATTAGAAGTAAGGTTCTATTCGTCGTATCAGGGTCACGGTCAGGCTCCATCGGACTTCATTTATGACTTACTCAAAATATTCAAAAGGCTGGGGCTAAATATGTCGGAAGACAACTTAGTAGAATACATTATATCTCGACTAGAACCACAGTTGATAGTATATGTTGATTCGAAATCCAACTTCTCGATCGCAGTTACTACAAATGATCACGAAGTATGAAGATAGATATTTGAGGAGAGACAATCAGGGTTCAAGTAATAGTAATAGTGAAAGACGAGTTTGGGATGTGAGTCGGAGGTCTACCGACGATCATAGGAATAGAAATTGGAGAGATGCAGGGATGTCAAAATGACAGGAGAGATATGTATAGAAATTCATACGGGAATAGACCCCAGAGGAACCATGTTAACTAAGGATTTGAGAACAGGAACAGCATTGACATAAATGATCGCGGGTTCGAGAATCGGGGTAGTCGGAATCAGTTTAGAAATGGGGCCTGAGTGACAATTTTGACCGAGGTGCGAATAATCATTGGACTAGAGGTAATCATAAAAATTTAAACTTTTAAATCGTTCCATATGATGATCGATCGCAGGTTGAGGAGAATCCTCCTATCAGGTTTTCCGCTTTACGGATGTCCCCTGCGGAACTTCCGTACGTACCTATTTTATTAAACGACATATTTACGAAAGCATTATGGGATACTGGGGCTGAGAAGTCGTTTATCTCTGAAAAAACGTATCAGTCATATTTTTCTTACAAGCCAGTTAAAAAATCACACGCCAATGTAGTGACGGCCGAAGGTGCCTGTTGTAACAATGTAGGAATGGTAAAATTGGAGATCAGAATTCGGGAATTTAAGAAAAAATGGAATTTTCATATATTGGCGGATTTAGAATTAGGGGTCGATTTTATAAGAGGATCAAAAATTACAATGAATTTCGATGAAAAGTCATTAGCGATTTAGGATTCGCAATTTGAAGAATTAACAATCAATGAGGAGAATTTACAAATTGATCTCTCAAATACGAAACTCGAGGAAAGTCAAAAGAGAGAATCAAAAACGTTATTTAATAGTTTAAGTATTGGGGATGACAGTATAGCTTGTGCAGTGATTAGAGATTTGGTACTTTCGTCAAGGGAGCAGTTGATTTCAGAACAAAGACAGGACCCTGAGTTAGGCCACATATACCGTTATTTAGAAAACCCTGATGACAGCTCGGTGGATGCGTCAGTCTGTGGAAACTGGACTTAAGATTTTAAAATAATAGATAACTTGTTATTTTATGAGAAGTATGCAACCACTCTCGGAGAACTGAGAGTATATATTCTGCGATCACTGCGGGGTGAGATAATGCGCGAATTTCATGATAAGCCCATGGCTGGACATCTCGGAAAGAAAGAGACGTATTTACGCGTCAGGGATGCTTGTTATTTTCCCTATATGAGAAAGTTTATATACGATTATGTTCTGACATGTAATTTGTGCCAAAAGAATAACTATAAGAACTCTTTACCAGCTGGTCGTCTAAAACCGATTGCAATGAATTATCCGAGTTAAATAGTTTCTTTAGATTTGTTAGGCCCCTACCCAGCGTCGAAACCTGAACGGTATAGATATATTTTAGTAATAACAGATCACTTTTTTTACGAAGTGGTTGGAAGTTATAACCCTCCGAAAGGCTTCCTCCTGTTCGAAAATTATATTTCGCGATATGGAGCTCCAATAAAAATGATAAACGACAACGGTCCCCAATTTGTATCCGAAGTTTTTGAGCATTTAAGTAATAGATTAGACATAAAGCATGTGAAAACAGTTGTGTATAGACCTCAGTCAAATAGAACAGAAAGAGTTAATCGTGATCTCTTACAAATGATTGCTACTTTTGTAAATAATAATCACGAAAACTGGGATCAGTTTCTAAGAGAATTTGCGTATGCCTTGCGAGAGGCAGTTCACGAGACCACGGGAAAAAGTCCAGCAGAGCTATTTTTGGGCAGAAAACTTATTACCCCGTTACTAAAATTTGGGATGGTGACGTATGGCGCAGTATTTGGTGGTTAGGAATATTGAAAGGGTGTTTGAGGAAGCTGGGCAGAATACTAGAAAGAAACATGAAAAGTGGGCGAAGTACTACAATAGGTGGAGACGCGAAGTTAACATTAAGATCGATGATTTAGTGCTGGTTGAAAAGCATCCCATAAGCTCTGCTAGTAAAAGGGTGGTAGCGAAATTGTTCCCCAAGTACGAAGGCCCTTATAGAGTCTTGAGTGTTAAAAGCAATAATGTTGTAATTTGGAAGGCAGGTTGTGACGGATCTATACGGTCTTACATTAACCTTCTCTATTTTCTTAAAAGTATTTTATTTATTTCAACCAATCTCCACAGGGAGCTAAAGCGTGATTTATGCAAATGAGATATATTATATAAGTTCAGGTTTACTTGAGTTAGAAGAGTTCGTAAATTGAAGAGATAGAAGGGTGAAGCTAAATGAACCAAGTCGGTAGATCAACACAGAATTTGTTGATCTTAGTACGTCAGTCGAAAAATAGTCAGAGCACCATGACCCTTTCAAAAATGATTGAAATGGAAACGATCTTTGGAAGACTCTTTTGGTCAGAATCGTGTCCCTATGGTGTGTTTATCGAAAAATTTCAAGTCCTCTGAAAAAGATGTTGGATGGGCGCGAGAAAAAGTTTCATCCTAGTGAAGGATGAAAGTAGGTGAGCCACAAATGAAATGGAGACTTTCACGCTGGTGAAACAACTTGACCCATGTAATGGAGGTGAGTCAGGAGATTGAAATGAAGGGGGCAAGTCAGAAGCTGGGAAAGCGGCGACCTATGAGTGTAGGCATTACAACGTTGGTATGTCGAGAAAAGACAGAATCATTCAATAGGGGTGTTGTTAGAACATTGGAGGCGAGCCATCTCACAACGTTGCCATGTAGCGTGTCTGGAGGGGTAGGTGAGTTTCAATGGTTTAGTGTCTAATGTATCTTTCGTTTGAGTATAAGTTTTCCAAAGAGGCCTCCAACGTTGGCACCTTCCTTCACCCAAAAAGGGCGAGTCGACTCTTGTGTCGTCGGTCCCCCTCAGTTCAGTTCAATAGTGAAGTTTAATATTTCAATGTTCAATATGTACAGTTCAATGTTCACATTTACTCCACTAAATCAGCCATTTGTTTCTGACATTCAGTCTGCAGCTTATTTGAAATGCTGTAGATAACGCGCAAACCGTGGGCCAGCCATGAGTCTCAAATGTCATAATTTCGTACACCTCATCGTGCAGGTGATCGGTAGCGTGCGGTCATGGAGATCCTGAACTTTGGCAGCGTCTCAAGCTGATGGTAAACAACCCAGCTGCTCAAAGAGTTTGCGCTGGTGGTTCCTTGACCACGATGGGAGGCCTCGATTGCCGCCAGCTGACCAAATTGCCCCTGACGCAAAGCTGAGTATTCGAGGGCACAGATCCAGGCAGGTGGTTTTGAGACAGGTTTCGTTGATACTACCGTTGGCGGTCATCTTTCGAGTGGTAGTCGTTGGAGATGATCCACGGTGATGCACATGACGTGGATCACCTCCAGTACTAGCAATGGAGACTTCATTAGGGACAGGCTTACCCCACGATGAAACACGTTGGCATGAGCAAAGGCTAGATGAGACATGTTGCATTTGAAGAATGATTCTGCTGGCTAGAGGCTGGCGTTATATAGGCTCGAGGAGCGTGACGTCAACTGCATCCATATTCCAAGGCGCACGATGCAGAGCGTTCCGTGGGGTCAACGCCCGTTTCAAGCTGGGGCATGACCAGGCGCCAGGAAGGCGGTCGTCTCGATGCATTTCCCAATCGACCAACCACGTTAATAGTCTCACGTACACATCGCTAGGCGCATTGCAGTTTGTGAGATTCAACGTATAAACCTCATATTGTGAGGTTGATGGGCTTCCCAAACTCGGCGAGACAGGATGGCCCAGTTAATCGCTCGACGCCTGGGTCCCGTCAAATCAAATGACTGTGGTAAACGACCACGGTCTTTCCAGCTGACCGAGGCACGTGCACCGAAATTGGGTTCAAGAGGATGGTGTAAGGATAGTCGTGCTCGTAATGCGTGACTCGATCGGGCCAGCGACCAAATTGCCGACACGATCGTCGTGCGTGTCGGCTGGTCAATAAATGTTGGATCATTCTGACACAAGAAAAGACTTGCTTTTAAAATAATACTTTTGCTTGCAACGGGTCAATAAATGTTGTATCATTCGGACACAAGAAAGGGAACTTGTTTTAAAATAATACTTTTGTTTGCAACGGGTCAATAAATGTTATCATTCGGACACAAAGAAGAGGAGACTTGTGTTTTTAAAATAATCATTTTTATTGATCATCATCTTACTCTACAAGACAGATTGAAGTTGCATGGCTAGAATCAACAGAGGGTCAGAGCAAGGAGAGTTTGGACATTGACTGACAAGTCAGGGCTCCATCGCCATATCAGTTCAAAAGTCTCCAGGAGGTGATGATTCATTGTTTTCATCAAGGCAAGGAGCACCAGGTGGAGCACCGAGGAGTTTGGGTCCAGAAGCAGGTGTTGGTCGAGCCAAGCAGCTTCAGGCTCTGCTTTTGAGGTCTGGAGAGATGAGCTCAGGTTCTGGAATCATCAGGTTCTGGAATCTGGGTGGTGGAGAGGAGCACAGGTTCTGGAATCGGCTCAGGTTCTGGGAATCTACAGGTGGCAGAGAGCAAAGTTCTGCAGAATCTGCAGGTTGAGATAAGTGTCAGGTTGTGGAATCTGCACAGGCCAGGATAAGTAGCTCAGGTTGTGGAATCTGCTGGGCTGGGGATAGAAATGAATCAGGTTGTGGAATCTGCACAGACCCAGAGTCTCTGGATGCGTCCTCGTTTCTTGGGGCGCGTCTCCTCCCAGATCCTTCCAGTCAAGCACTGGGGTCAGGCGGTAGCTTGTAGGCAGTTTGATCCAACGGTTTTTCGAAATCTCCCAGGTAAAATCCTTCTGGAAGACTAGAGGCAGGGATTCGGGGATCCAGGTCCAGATTAAAAACGGTTTTGAACCGTCAACAGCAAATAATTGGGTTCCGCCGGGATGGATAGGCCGTGTGCATCTCCAGATAGTCGATGGTAGAGCATTTGGTGTGGGGCTCGAAACTCTTCTCGTTCGTTGGATCGGGCTCATTTTAGAGACTGGAAGGGGCAGTTCGTAGAGCAGCAGGGGCACGTGCGTCGTTTGGGATAAATGCACTTCTCAGGTGCACCGTTCTCAACCCAAGGTAAGTCTTTTTCACAAAACATGTTGCCATAGATGTACCATCCTCTTGTCGGTATTTTGAGCAAACGATCTGGATTTTCAAGAGGCTTTGGGCACTTTTCCCTGGATCGCGTTGGGTGAAATTCGTTGACGTGCTTAGCTTCCAGCACGGCCCGCTTGGTGTCCATCAACGTCTTTTGGTGGTACCACGGATCTTGTGAAGTAAGGTAAATGCGCGTTTGTGAGGCTCTGGTAGAGGGTACGCTCGCACCTGGCCTGTTGGTGGCGGCATATTCAACGCATCGGGTTTCTCGGAGCAGCGTCACGGTCACCACGGTGGAGGAGAGGTCTAACCGAGGCATTCATGCTGCGACAGACGAGAAGCGTTGACCCGTCCTCCTTTTATAGACGTGTCAGGCGGATGCGAGTGAAGAAGAATTTGAGAGGTTGGTGGAATGGCACATACCTTGCACGGCAATTCAACGATGACATTGCGTCTGGTGGCAAGGGCATTCGCCTCGTGCATGGATTTGAAGGCATGACGGGGATGCGTTTGAAAGGACTGGCTCATTTGTGAAGGTCTTTAAAGTCTTGCTTGGAACGAGTCGGTCACTGGTGCCATTGAGATAATGTAAAGAGTTGAACACTTCATGCGCCTGACGCGATCGAGCATACCAGACGAGAAGCCCCGTTGGTGAGCGTGAAACCATGGTCTCAGAACCTTCTTACGGCCAGACCGTGCGTATGGAAAAGACTTGAGCGTGGTGCTGGGAAATCGATGATAAGCATGAGAGGGCGTCGTCGAGACGGGAGAAACGACGTCGTCGTCGAGGTCTTAGGAGAGTTTAGTTTTGGCGGCTCATGAGAAGACTCAGGGTGTGAAGGAGAAGCCATGGAGGGCAAAGAGGGAACCAGGGGTGGATAACAGGCTCAACATCGTCCGTGTCGGTCATGTTGAAAAGAAGCTGCAAATTATTTGCTCTTAAATGTAATCTGCAAAGCGTTTGCTCTTAAGCATTCTCTCTCTAAAAATTTTTAAGGGCGGGTATTTCTTGTCTAGCTAGAGTTGTTCTCTTCGAGTGCTGCGTACCAGCCACAACTCCGTGCTCTTTAAAAGTTTAAGCTTTCTACCACCTCATTTCATTTACTCGTCTAATTGTAGGTGCTTTGGTTTGTTTCTTTTCAATCTATCGTGTCCGACCATGTCTGTTTCGGATGCATGTATTGTGAACAATTGTTGATGTGTTCTCAGGAAGAGCCCCTCATGATTGTGTGATTCATTTTATTGGAATCGATGGTGTTTCAGAACGAGTGATGCACATTGATTACAAGCACGATTAAACAAATTTTAGAGATTGGACAACACTATTTTGGGCCATGCATTGGACAGACGAAAATAGTAAACAGCAAAGGATGTATGACGTGATCCAAGTGGGTTTTCCCAAACCCTCTGTCGAAGCAAATAAAGTTTAAAGATTTTCAGGCCTGAAACAAGTTTGAAATATCTGTCAGACACTAAAATTTGAAATATCTTTCAAGCACATAAAATTTGAAATATCTTCAAACGAAATAAAGTTTAAAACATCTATCAGATGCAAATAAATTTTACAACCAATCTCTAAAAATAATTTTTATAGAAAGATTGAAGTGTTTATAAAGAGTTGAGCCTTCCTCGAGCTTTCATTTGGTTGCTCTGTTATCAACATTTCTTATTCTCATGATGACTTCGTTCATTCTCTCCTGGTGACTTGGAACACCATCTTCTCCCCGGTTTGCGGGCAGCGTCGCTGGTCTCGTCTTATAGACGACACTGGCTGTTGTAGGAATTGTGAAATTTCAAGCAACTCTGCGACCCACTTTCCAGTTCCCGTCAGGTGGTCTTGAGCGAGCATGGTCCATCTTTCGATTGTGTCTATAATGCAGATGCCTGCACGGAAGGATTGACACTTGCCATTGCTACAATGTCTTTGACGCCCCGAGCACTATTTTATCGTGAAACGCTTCAATCATGTCGTCGTGCAGGATGGGTCTACACTCCTCAGATGTTTGACACGAGCTCACTGTCAATGTTGGAGACAGGGCCCCGTGGATCCTCCCCTATAGTCTGCCACCTTGAAGAAGGTGCCTGCTTGGGTCCCCGGCGAGGCAGAGGGCTTCCCGGAGATTATACAATCCATTTTGAAAGAATTGGACATGGCTCTCACAGGATCTTCCTCCTGTCTAGCCAATCCAAGCACTTCCTGCGTCATCTTCTCTCAAAGCTTTGATTCGGACACTTTTGCCTCATACGAGTCTGACAAAGCCTTTCAAGTCTACCTGGCCGAATACCACGAGGCTGACTGTGATATATTGCTTTTATGATGCAGTTTCAGGCCCAGTTACAGACTTTCCTCCGTCCAACGTCATTTGCTCTTTCCCCGTGGACCTGGGAGACCTTTTGCAGTGTTTCTGTCAGGCCCCGACGACCTGCCCACCTTCAGATGTCTCACCTCTTCTGGACAGCCAGGCTCTACAGTGATTACCTCAGACAGCAGGCCCAAGGCAAGGGGCCTTTCTGCAAGCTCTGTGGACGGTCTTGGCCCTCCCCAGGTGCTTATCGATTGGCGTACAAGGCTGGAGGCATGGACCTCAACCGTTGGCCTTAGTTCTCTTGGCTCAAGCCGTCTTGGATGGCTGTTTTGTACTCAAATGGCGAAAGCGTCTTTCGAGTGCAGAGACTTGTTCCATCTGCTTAGTCCCATGCACATTGTGAGAGAAGACGCATTGTGGCCATGCCTTTTCACATGCGGTGTGCAACACCTGGAGGTGAGAAATGCCTGTATCCTCTCTGCAGGGCCTTGGCCCCATGCAGGCAGCCTCGTAGAGGAGGGGACAGAGTTCCCCAGAAAAGGTAGATGGATGACTGGAAAGGAGCATAGCTCAGGACCAGTCATTCATCTCCATTTGAGCTATCTCAGAATCAAGCTTGCGACGACGAAAAACTCTGACACAATTTTAGAACATTGAGCAAGATGGAACCAATAAATTGAAAATGAAAAGCAAATCATGATGACATTCCATATATTATACTAATTTATGGTTTGGAACAGCCATGTGGAAGAATGTTTGCTGGAAAGAGCATAGCTCGGGACCGAATCATTCTTCCATTTTGGGGTTAGGAAACGACAAGAAAAACTCTGACACATTGATTCAGACTGTGGCTGGAACATTGTGTAAGATTCTGGAAGAGTTGACACATTTTGAGATTGTGCCTAGAACATTATGTGAATTCTGTGGAGGCTAATAAAATAGAAATATCATAGAAGCCAAAAGAATGTGAGGCAAGAGTTTGAAATGTCTTTCAGAAGCAAACAATATTGACAATAATCTCTAAAAATTTTTGCAGTTCTATTACAATTTTATTTTAGTTGGTCTCAGAAATTTTTCATGCTCAATTGCTCATTCTAGAAGGCTGTCAAAAATTTTAAACATTTGCGAGTCTTTGGCTCAGGGTCAATAACATAAGTGGCTCCAACCTTATAATTGGTTGGCTTACTGTTACAACATTTGGTGTAGAACAAATGATTGTCAACTTATAAATGTTTGGGAGGTTTATGTAGACTTGATGCAACATTGACATTTAGCTTTGGTCCAAACACTCTTTGGAATGGAGTGTCCCATCTCGTACGACGCTTTATCAATTGTTTCACAATAAATATTTTCAGTTCATCAAATAAATAAAACAATGTGGCAACAACCCGGGTGTGGTATTTTTGTCTCTACTATAGATGCAATCGAATGTAGAAGCCCATGTTCGTTCTGGACCAACTTGACAGGGAAAATCTGTTCAGAGTTCAAATTTCACAATACCGCTATATATATAAACATGGCAATTTTCGTCTATAAGGCAACAAGTGGAGGTGGGTTCTTGCTGCACACCTGGATAATCATGTCTTCAATTGAAATGTTTCTAAAGACATGACTCTCAAGGAGAATGCTTACAATCAGGAATAGACAACTGACTAAAACCCAAATATTGAACACTATTCTGATGAATGCTTCTGAAAAATGTTTCAAACTTTATTTGCTTCTGAAAGATGGGAGGCAGACACCATATTGGACTAGCAAATGAGATGATGGTTGAAGAAGCTTTGAAACTAATCTCTCTAAAAATCTTTTTACAGTGAAAATTTCAGAGTGATAAAAATTTTCAGACCAAGATAGTTTGAGTTTGACTCTAAGTTGTCAGTGTTGCCCTACATTCAAGTGACGTCACGTACATGCGCAGTAGAATGTTATAGGACTTGTCATTTTTCAGTGTCTCATTTCTCATGGCATCGTGCTCGAACCTTCATCGGTCTATTCAATGGATGGTTCTTTTCGATTCAAACCGTGTTGGTTTCCAGGCTCTCAGAGACGCTCTATGAGAATGTCCCAATGGTGTACAGGTTCGACAGGACTCATGGCCCACGTCTACCCTGCGCGACACGTTCATAGGCACCTTAGGAGCCCCATAATGTACCTTTGAATGTTATTATGGTTCCTCCTTACAGACCCTCCCTATGGAGGTAGGGTCAAATCAGTGGGAGGGTTGCCTCTACTGGCGCGTCTCTTTCATTTGACATACTGCAAACGCTTCTCAGTTCCATAGAAGCCGAATAGGTTCATCTACCTGCCGAGATAAGTTCAAGACAAGGTCACCTGTTTTGAACCTAGAGACCACCTCTAGAGGTAGGGACCTTGTAAAGGTATCCTTCGAAGAGCCTTTTATTCAAACAGATGGATAGGTGACACGATGATACAGAAAGGTCTGGGGTGAGCAAGGTCCGTTTAAGTTCGCGTGACGCGAAAGTGACCACTCCAAACCATATGGCACAAAAACCATTAAAGGTGCGACATCGAAGTAGTTTAAACGATGACCCACCATCGTATGGGTATCGAAATACAAAATATACAAAATTATCATAATGAAAACATTAAAATTACGTGAATAAAGAGATCATGCGAGACTCACCGGCCCTTGGGGGCTTGCGCAAATTTTGTGGCCATTGACGAAAGGGATAGAAAGTGGGCTCATGGATGACATCACAATTGGCAAGGGTCGACCACTGGGTGTGGGCACTGTTTGCTGAAAACTGTTCTCAGAGGCATTGGGCTCCAAGTAGGATTGGAGCTTCGGAAAACGCTTGTTGTAGGTCGTAATCCAAATTATTTCGCTGAAACTCCTAGCAGCTGGTCGACTAGGCTCCCACTGAGCAGTCCGTCCATTTATACCCAACATTCAAAGTGACATCACATCATGCATGCAGGTAGAGTTTTAAAGGCGCTGCAGTGGGGATTTAAAGGCGCATGCAGTCGATAGAGTTTTAAAGGCGCATGCTGTCAGCATTTTGTTGGAATTGTAATTTTTGCAGCATTATATATTAGTATGGAAGTTTTCCCAATAGAGATGCTATGGAATCGAATAAACCTTCTATCTTGGTAAGTACGGTCGGATCGGATCAGACTTTTCCCTAGAGTCATAGAGGACCCCCTAATTGAACCAGAGTAGCGATATCTCGGCTCCTATGGAGACCCTTGTAGACATGTGACCCGTCAAAGATTCAGAATCGTTGTAGTTTACAAAACATCCATCGTTGGACCTAGACCCTGGTTGAGGCACTAGGCTAAAAAGGCCCTGTGACCTACTTTGGATTTGCTGCTCACCTATCGATCCGATTTTCAAACGGTTGACGTTGTTGGATAGCCCTTCACAGGGACAATGGTTGGTGCCATGGATCTAGACCTTGGGTCCCGAGTTTCGATCCTAGGCTCCAACCATTTCGACATTTGAAGGAACCTTGCTCAGCCCCACACCACTCAGAGTCGTGTCACCCATCCATGTGTTTGGAAGGGCGAGCTCTTTCAGAAGGATACCCGTTACAAGATTCTACCCCCATAGGAGGGTCTGCAGGAGTTCGAAAACAGGTGTCAAATTGTCTTGTGAACCCATCTCGGCTTCTATGGATCCCATAAGCTTTTGGTATGTCAAATGAAAGAGACGAGCTAGCAGAGGCAACAGTGTAACTGCTGTTACCCTACCCCATAGGAGGTCTGTAAGAAAAACAAAATTCAAGGTAAATCACGGGGCTCTAGGGTGCCTAGACGTGTCGCGCAGGGTAGACGTGGGCTTCGAGTCCTGTCAGACCCTGTGCAACCATTGAGTAGACCCCCATAGGAGGTCTCGAGAGCCTGAAACCAACACGGTTTGAATCGGCGTCGACTCGTATAGAGCCATTAAGGGAGGTGAGCTGTCCAAAGTTGGAGGGCACGGTAAAATTTAAAACTATTCAGGGTGGAGGCCGATCTTGATGGAGGTCTACAGAACAGGACAACTGAAAATTAAATGACAGTTAATACACGTAGCACTTTAAGAACAACTCTGGCAAGACAAGAAATGTTGGTGGCTCTCTAAAAATTTTTGATAATAATATTTCTTGCCTAGCTAGAGTTGTTTTCTTCAAGTGCTGTGTATTACAATTTGTGTTTTACTTTTCGATGTAATTCTATAGTTCTATAGACCCCTGAGTAATTTATCATCTACTCGTAGGGCCAAACACAATTTAATCGAAAATAACTTGGCTCCCCGACTCCGGGACCCTCCTGGGGTATACCCAGAGTTGTGCATGATTCAGCAGGGCCAGGCGCTCCATCATTTACGCTGAATTTTGTTTTCTTTTATCCCTTACGACTCTGGTTATGGGTGATAAGACCAAATTATGAGTGTTGCAATCCCTACTGGCTCGTCTCTTTCATTTGACATGTTGCAAAAGCCTATCGGCTGGAAAATGTTTGAAATGTTTTCAGAGGAAATAATTTTCAATACTCTCCTCAAAAACTTTTGGGGTGGATTGTAAACTATTTGCATCGATGAATATTTTAAACTTTATTTTGCTTCTGAAGATATTTCAAATTTTACGTGCTTCTGAAGATATTTCAAATTTTATGTACGTCGAGCAGATATTTCAAACTTTGTGTGCGTCTAAAATCTTTAAACTTTATTTGCTTCCGACAGAGGGTTTGAAACCCACTCTGGATCGTCATACATCCTTTGCCAACGTTTGCACTATTTTCGTCCGTCAATGCATGGCCCGGGGTAAATGGTGTTGTCAATCTCTAAAATTTGTTTCAATCATTAGCTACGGTGGGTTCACCGTGCATCCTCATTCTGAAACACCATCGATTCCAATAAAACGTGATCACACAATCCTTGGGGGCTCTTCTCCCGAACACTGAACAATCTTGTTCACAATAGCATACATCGAGGCAACAGACATGGTCGGACACGATAGATTGAAAGAAACAAGGCACAAAGCACCTACTGGAACAGGTAAACAGAATGGTGGGGTGGTGAAAGCTTTAAACTTTTAAGAGCACAGGTTGTAATACGCAGCACTCAGAAGAGAACAACTCTAACTAGACAAAACAATTTATCTTTAAAAATTTTTAGAGAATGTTTAAGTGACCTTTGCAGATTACATTTAAGTGTACTTTGCAGATTACATTTAAGGCAAACACTTTGCAGCTTCTCTTTTTCTGCAGCCATTTTGGACGATATGGTGAGCCTGTATCACCTAAGTTTCCCCTTGCCCTCATGATATATTACACCCTGAGTCTTCTTGCGGTACCAAAACTAAACTCTCCCCAAGACCCTCGACGGCAGCGTCATTTCTCCTCAATCTCGACGACGCCCTCCTTATGTATCGATTTCCCCAGCCACCACGCTGAAGTCTTTTTCCATACGCGAGTCTGGCCGTGTTGTGTCTCCGGACCATGGTTCGCGCTCACGAACGAGGTCGTCTCGTATGCTTCCCGGATCGCGTCGGGCTGAAATTCATCTACATTATCTCAGTATCGGCACCTCTGTGACCGACTCTCGTTCAAGCAAGACTTTAGACCTTCAAAGCAAAATATGGTGCTTTAAATTCCTTTCAAACTGCATCCCGTCATGCTCTTCGTCATGCACTGAGCGAATGCTCTTTGCCACCAGACGCAATGTCATCGTTGGATTGCCGGTAAACATGTCTGGTCTCCACCAGCCTCTCAGCCCCATTTTCACTCGCATCCGGCCAGCACGTCTATAAGGAGGACGCGGGTCAGCGCTCGACGGTGCATGGATGCCTTCACCGATGCTATAGCCACCTACGTGGTGCCTGTGACGCTGCCCGAGAGCCGATGTAGTGGAATATTGCCACTCCAGCAGGGCCCAGGTGAGCAGGCATCCTCTACAAAGAATCACGCCAAACGCGTGTTTACCTTATTTCGTCAGATCCGTGGTATAAAGACATTGATGGACAATTTCAAGCGGGCGTGCAGCCCAAGCACGTCATGAATTTCGACATAACGCGATCCTGTAGGAAAAAGTGTCAAAGCCTTTTGAAAATCCAAGTCGTTGACAATGCAGCAAAGGTAGTCACCATCAGCATTTTGTGTGAAAAAGACTTTATCTTTGGTTTGAGAGCAATTGCCTCCGGAGAGGTAATTTCTTTCAAACGACGCGTGCCCTGCTGCTCTACAGACTGACCTTCAGTCTCAGTGTCTTGCCAAGCCAATGAACAGAAGGTTTCGAGCCCTACTGGCCAATGCTCTCACTAGTTATCTAGGAATTACCTTTGACCTAATATCCGATCCAGCAGAACACTATTGCTGTTGACTAGTTCAAACCGTTTTTGGTCTGGACCTGATCCCTGGATCCCTGCTCCTCAGCTCCTTCAGAAGGGATTTCACCTGGGAGAGATTTTCGAAGAAAAAGAAACGTTGGATCAAACCATACCACAATACCGCCTCAGCACTAGTGCTTGGACACTGAAGCGATCTGGGAGGAGACGCGCCCCTCAAGAAACGAGGATGCATCCAGAGACCTGTTACCATGCAGATTCACAACTAGAACTACTCTATCCCAGCCTGCAGATTCCCACAATCTGAATACTCTGTCCCAGCCTGTGCATGTTAGAACCTCAGCTCTCCTCTCACCACCTGTAGATTCCAGAGCCTAGGCAGTTCAGAACCTGACCTCTCACCACCTGTGCAGATTCCAGAATCGTGATTCCCAGAACTGTCATCTCTCAGACCCAGTGCCAGGCTTAGGCTGCTTGGCTCATTAACTCTAACGTCCTTCTCTGGACCCAGACCCTCAGTGCTCACAGTGCCCTCGCTCTTTGATGAAAACAATGAACTCATCACCTTCCTGGAACTTTGAGCTCGATATGACGGAGCCCTGGACTTGTCAATGCCCAAACTCTCCCCTTGTACAGGCCTCTGTTGGATTTAGGCATGCCCAACCTCTGAATCTGTCTTGGGGTATGATGATGATCAGCAAAATGATTATTTTTAAAACACAAGTCTCCTTCTTGTCGAATATTTGTATTTATTGGACCGTTGCAAACAAAAGTATTTTAAAAACAAGTCTCCTTCTTTGTGTCAGATGATACAACATTGTGGACCATTGCAACAAAAACATTATATTTAAAACAAGTCTTTTCTCTTTGTGATCAGCATTTGTGGACCAGTGACATCGCACGACGATCGTGTTTGTAGTGGGTCTTGGCCAATCAGTCATGTTAGGCACGACTATCACTTATATCCTCTTTGGGCCCAATTTCGAAATGCGTGCTGGTCGTTTGGAAAGACCGTGGTCGTGTTGCAATCATTGGGTTGACGTAGGATCAGGCATCAGTTGAGATTCTTTCAACTGGGTCGTCCCCGTCTCGCCAGAGTTTGAAGCCATCAGCCTCACAGCCAGAGGCCTGAACGGTGAATCTCACAAACTGCACGCGCCTGCCAGTAGCGTGAGACTATTAACGTGGTTGGATGATTGGGAAATGCATCGAGACGACCGCCTTCCTTAACTGGGTATACTAGCAGAACAGATTTGGAACCCCACATTGGAACACTCACATCGCAAGGCCTTGGAATATAGGTGCAAATTGACGTCACATCCTCGAGCCTATATAACATAACCTCTAGCCAGCAGAATCATTCCTTCTCAAGTATATGTCTCATCTATTTTTGCTCGCTACCAGCATGTTTCATCGTGGGAGGTAAACCTGTCCCATCGAAGTCTCCATTGCCAGCATTTCAGGAGGATCTGGGGTGTGTCATCACCGTGGATCATTCAATTTGATCACCACCTCAAAGATGACCGGGCCGTGGTATATCAACGAAAGTCTCCATCTCAAAATACCTGCTGGATCAATGCCTCAGATACCTCAGCTTTTGCTTCAGGGGCAAATTTGGTCAGCCGGCGCAAGGCAATCGAGGCCTCATCAGTGTCCAGGAACCGACCAGCCTGAAAGCTCTTTGAGCAGCTGGGGTTGTTTACCATCAGCCCGGAGACGCTGTCAAAGTTCAGGATCTCCACTTAGTGCGTACGCTACCCGATCACCTGCGATGAGGTGCACGAATATTATGACATTTCCAGGTGCACCATGGTCAAATCTTACCGGTTTGCAGCGTTATCTGCAACATTTCAACAAGCTGCAGGCCAGTGTCAGAACAAATGGCTGATTTAGTGGGTAAATGGAACATTGAACTGTACATAACAGACATTGAAATGGCTCACCTATTGAACTGAACACAAAGGCAGAGGACCGAGTCGACACAGAGTCGACTCGGTCCTACTAGTGAAGGTATAACGTTGGAGGGCCTCTCTTTGGCTTATACTCGACAGAAGATACATTAGACACTAAACCATTGAAACTCCTACCCCCTCCGTGACACGCCAAGATGGCAACGTTGTGAGATGGCTCACTCAATGTTCATAACACCCCTATTGGAATGATTCTCTGTCTTTCTCGAGATACCCAACGTTGTAATGCCTACACTTCATAGGTCGCTGCTTTCCCCAACGGCTTGTCTCCCTTTCATTTACCCTCCTGACCTACCTCCATTACATGGTCATTTAACTCACCCAGCTTGACAGTCTCCATTTCATTTGTGGCTCACCCCTCCATTTCATCCTTCGTCTAGGATGAAACTTTCTCCTTGCCCATCAGCATCTTTTTCCAGAGGAATTTGAAAATTTTTCGATAAACACCTGGGACTGATTCTGACCAAGAGCCCTTTCCAAAGGTCGTTTCCATTTTCAATCATTTTGAAAGGGTCGGTGCTCGACTATTTTCGACCGACTGTATGGAACCTATGGTAAGGACTGTAAAACGAGGCGCTCCTATTTTGCAGTGATTGCCATAGGTGTATGTGAGCAGTCCAAAGCACCAGGGCCCTGGAATAATTCTCCTGGGTACGTTACAATACGCCCATTTCATGGGTCTTGCTTTACCCCACTTCACCTGTCTCCCTTTCATTTGCCCCCTGAAACGCCTCCATTTCCTTTCCCCTGACATTCCCCATTTCATTTGTGGCTCTTGCTCCTTTCATCATCGTCTGGTTGAAACTTTTCTCGCGTCCTCCAAAATATTTTCGGAGAATTTCAAAATTTTGTTCATTTGTAGTAGAACGTACTTTAGACTTTCGGACAGACTTTGATTTGAGCATAAAATGCAACATGAGGTACAAAATTCATACAAAAGAACAATCGTAGGTGAATTTCGACTTGAACAGACTTGCTTCATACTTGGGTTTGAGCTGAAAATACAGGAGAAATTTACAAAAGGGGAAGGGACAAAATTCATACCAAAGAGCAATCCTAAGGTCGACTTGAAACACCACAATTGAAAAGAACCATCTAAGGTGACCTGAAACACAACAGGAGGTAGGAGAAAAGTGCTTTCAAAAATTAATTATCATTGGACCTGAAACACAACAAGGGTGGAAGGGATTCTACAAAAAGTCATGGGACCTGAAAACAACATGGGGACAAGATTCTGACAAATACAACTGATTCTTTCAAAGGTCGTTTCCATGTTCAATCATTTTTGGAAGGGTCACGGTACTCAACCGTTATTCGATAGCCGACTGTATGGAGCCTATAGGTAATGACTGTAAAACGAGAGGTGTTTCTATTTTACAGTGATTGCCATAGGTGAATATTATAAGGTAAAGGCACTGGGGCCCTATTGCAAAAGAAATGGCATACAGAGCTGCTCACCCTTCCCAAGATCAATTTTAAACGTGGAGCACAAATGTTTATACGATTTGTGGAAAGCAGGGAAAGTAACGAGCGTAGGGTAAAAATCTTTGGGTAAACCTTACATAATTTGGCGTAATTTTGAACCATGGTCAAGCGACGATCATGAGACGTAAAGGGATCTGGGGTCAGGACATTAGCCTGAGATTAGAAATGTGTAATAATGCATGAAAAGTAACCACTCAACATCACATCCAAAGGATATATGTATTCATAAAAATACATAAACCATAAGTCCATAACATAAAGTGTACCAAAAACCGAGACATATTTTGCAGTCCTTAACATAAATGTACACATATCTGAAAACCGACTTGACAGACATTGAGGTTTTAAAACCATATTATATTTTATAGTCCTCATGTGTTGCAGGTATTTTCACCTAGGGTGTCAGAAGGGTTCCTTGTAGCCACTTTCCCCGCAGTGGTTCACTGGATCAGCATTCTTTCAGTCCAACATTTTCAACAACAAGCTATCCTTTTCGACTTAGAAATACATCTCTTTTGGTCTTTAATACTTCTCTTTGGTCTTCAATACATCTCTTTCAACCTTCAGCCATCTCAGTCTTTAGTACATCTCTTTCAATCTTAAATACATTTCTTTTCGGCTAAAGGTGTACCAATTTCAAATATTTCTCCAGCTCTCCACTCATTTCTTTGGTTCCTCTTTTAAAAACGCCCAGTTCATTCTTTAAATCAGCCGATGGGTTTCCAATAATCGTCTCGTTCCTTTGCATCTTTTCTTTAATTTCCTTGATTTGATTCACTTGTATTCTGTGCTTTGGGATAAAACATTATAGTTCGTCCTTGAACTTGAAGAGACTCTTTGAAATTTATTTTCTTGTCACCGTACAACGTCAATACGTTTCGCCAAAGGGAATCTTGCAACGGATAAACTTCAACCCGTCACTTTGTGGGGACCATTTCAAATGACGCCCTTGTCTCGCCACGTTGAACATCGTTATTCCATTTGCACCATTTTGCTCCGTTCTGCTCCGCGAGTAACCTTTGTATCCCGTGGGAAACAGAGTGCATAAAACAGCAATGCTATGCGGATGCATAGGTCGATTGATATAAATGGGGTATGTTTCCCTTCTTCTACATTGTCTGGGATCCTACCATCACACACGTGGCCTTGTTGGCTCACGTACAGGATCCAGGCAAGTGAAACGCATCTCGTTTGACGCATTTCTTGGCCGTCCCATGTGGGAAATCATAACAATTTTATATTTCCGTGCTCTTGAAACAGCTCTCCTTTTCACAACCAGAATCATATGTGATGTTGTATGCGACCCTCCCCCTGTCCGTCACATAGACACCAGAAGGGTAAAATGACCAATTCGTCACGAATGGTTTCCATTTCTGACAAAGTGAGGAAAGACGTCGTGTTTCACCATAATGTGAAACCAATCCAAGTCTTGGCACAGGCGTTGAATGATTCCATGAACGTCCTTTCCCAAACCACTGGCTTCACTAAATTCGACTCCACGGGTCAGGTTGTTCAAGACTGAATCACGTAAATCAACAAACGTGGAGAGATCTGTGATTATACAGGTTGTGGGGCGTCGAGATGAAATACATACAATCGCACAGGATGTCATCATAATAATCAGAGGTGATTCTCATCTTTCTATGAGCCACAAAACCTTTCAAACATTCCAACATGTTGCATTCTCACGCCATTCTTTGCCCTTGGGGCCAAGATTTAAACCCCATACAAAAACACTCTTTACGATTCTTTAAAATGTTCTTTCAACATGTGTGATAGTATTGTCAAAGTCACATGGATTCAAAACAAATGGGACAACGCACATTAATATTCGAGGAGGAATTGATAAGCTTGTAAAGCGTAGTAGAACATGTCAGCAGCACACAAAATAATTCTGGAAATATAAATCATCAAGTCAAGCACATAGACATAAAAATTTTAAATTTTTATTTTTATTATTGTTGTTCACTTGGACGTAGACAATATTTTACAGTCGTGGAAAAACTTTTAAATCCTTCTGTTACACTGCACCGGTGTAGTCCTCTTCTTCCCTCTTGAGGTGTGGTAGAAAGTCTATTCGGGTTTGAGCACATTCCTCTTTGCAACGGTTCCCTCTTGAGTGTCGTCGAAGGTCTATTCGAGGTATTTGCACTCTTTGCAAACAGTTCCCCTTGAGGTGTGTTAGAAGGAACTATTCGAGGAGAGGGGTGGCTTTATGCACCCTTTGCAGGTGATCATGGGTCTCACGACGGCCACAGGTCCCGGGGAACCTGAGATCTCTTTCTTGCCACGTAAACTTTATCTCGTGTTCAAATGTTTTTGACCCTCCTTGAGATGAATCGTATGGAGTGTATTCCGCGTGGTGCTCTTCTCGTGGCGCATGACAGGGAACTCATCATGTCTTGCTTAGGGCTCCACCACTTCCATTGGGTAACAGGGCTCAGGCAATCTTCTTCCCCAACAACAGATCTTTGAGGCTGGTAAAGACTTTCTGGTCCTGATGTTCAGCCGTCTCAACGATTCATTTGCAGATAGCATTCACCTTCCAATGATGGGGAATAATCCTTTCGGGCCCAAAGGTGGTGGCAGGGCCACACATCCAGGAGTGTCGTGATAGGTCAGAGGTCAATTCAGGAAAATACAGAGACGAGGTAGGTAGAATAGAGTCTCGCATGGCCTCCAAGGGCACCGTGCCCTCCTCCGTAACATGAGGGTGATCAAGGATGGTTCTGTAGACACCAAATCAGTATCCGGTGCGCTCAAATTGGCACTTGAGAACACCAGGAGAAAAATGGAGGGTAAACTAGAAAATTCCAGACAGTACCGATAAACTGGTAACACATACTTGTCACAAAGGTGGGAAAAGATGACTCGTGTTTCATAATGTAATAACGACGATGTGATTTGTAAATTTCAATCATCATAAAAGTGTCTTGATATGAACTCGCTACAAACAATTAAACTCTCTCTAAAACATTTTTAATAGTTCATTTCAACACATTATCTTTTCGCTGAAACACATTTTCTTCACGTTTAAACATTTTTCTCTTACGTTTAAACATTTCTCTCTCTTTGACATTTTCCTTCTACTTGGTCCATTCGTTTGGAATTTTTCCAAGTGGGTAGGAGGTTACATGGGTGGCTGTCCTCTCAAGTTAAACTGTTTCATCGTTTATTGAACCACATGTCATCCATGGTGCTCTTTTCAACATAATGCATCACCTCAGGTAGAATGGGATCCAAATACATGTAGTGGCGAGATCTGGTGGCTCCAATCTGCTCCATCCGTGGTTGTTCTCAAATAATCTTTGACCAAATGGTACCCAGTGTTCCAACTCATTGAGGCACTCACTTTTGATATCCTGTGATCCCAACCATCGTGGTCTCTGAACAGGAAGGAGCTTGCTTCAAGTTTCGGAGGACATCTGAGTAGGTAAAGGATTGTAGCTTCCCAGAGTCGGACGAATCTCACGACCTGTTTATTATCAAACGGACTTTGAAGATGCGTGAAACCCATTGTGGGATTGGTAGCGCATCCATTCGATGAAACGAGATAGTCGCAATTGGGTCGGTAGCCATGACAAGAAAAATCGAGCAGCTGAGAATAAATGAATGAGTGTGAGCTTGCATATAAAGGTGAATTGAAAAATTTTTAGAGTTTCAAGTTTTAAGAAGTTTCATGCTTGCAATCTTAGTTTGTTTCTGTAAGGTTGTAGGAAATTTGTAGGGTCATTAGGGTACATCCTTCTCTTTGGGTGTCTAGTGACAAGTTTAAACCTGTCTGACACGTTTAAACAAATCTGTTATAAATGAGTGCTTTGTGGGTAACAACTCTCAACGCAGGTCCTTTCAGATTCAACACATTTCTATGTTGATCTATTGACAGATTCAAGCATCTCTGTTATCAATTATTACATTGTGTTGGGTAACAACTCTAATACGGTACATCTTCATTTTCAGATTCAGCAACACTTCCATGTCAGAATCTGAATGCAGATCCCGATTCCGTGTCGGAAGAATATTTCAGTCACCCATAAGAAGGTTCACAGCTCAGTAAATCTCAAAATACGAAATCTGTATCCAGATGGACTGTCAATAGCCGTTTTATCGTTTATAAAATTTACGACGACAAAGGGACATGTATTTTTACCGCTTGTAACCCATTGTTTTAAACAATTGGAATGAAACTTGTGCTGACATGGACTCAGTAGGTACCATTCCGTATCATCGCTACTTAAACAATTAGAGCAATCATTGGCTTGGGCAAGGCTCGCTACTCCAGGGAGCTGGATCGTGGGTTTCGTGTGGGAAAGCTCGCCACGGAGAGAGCTAGAAGCATTGGTTTCATGTGGGCAGGCTCGTCATGGAAACTGGAATCATTGGAGTCTGGAACGTATCATCCTGGTAGGGATCAATAGGCTGAGTAGGAAGCCTTTTGGCAGTTTCCTGCACACTGGTTGAGACTCTTTAGAATAAAAGTCAATTCGACAACTTTTAGCATGAATGTGAATACAAATTAAAGCTTACGAATTTGTACTAAGACATTCAAAATTTTTGATAGAGTGAAATTGTTTTATTTCTTTTAGTCTACTTCCTTGATGTTTCGATCACTGCCCTCGAATCTCTTTAGGACTTTCCGTCCTTGCCGCTACCTCTTGAATGTACGCTCTCTTCATCATAATTTGTATAAACATCCCCCAACACTATAGCCGAGGTGGGATCGCCACAGAATAGAGACGTTCTTAGGGCAATTCTTGATCAGAGCGTTCAGATGAAGTTGGCTACTTTGGCGTAATCGTTTAATTTCAAACATTTTCACTGGAAACTTTTCTTAGATGAAACGTAGATGCAACATAAACCACAAGAGAGGTAGGATTCCGTATTCAAATTGATCTTTCCCTCAGGTTTCAAAGCATCAACCAGTGTTGTTGGAGAATGTCAGAGGGTGGGATGCAGTTAATGCGTCACATTCTTTTGTATCGGAGTTAACTTGATAGTGAGCCTGATATGGTTGCACAGGAGAATGTAATGCGTCCATTGGAGTTTCAAGGGCCGTTGGGAAGGGGATGTGTTCCAGGGTAAACTCGGTTCAATTCTTTGGAAGGCAGTCAGCAATATCACTAAACATGGCTTGGTTTTGAGTGTACATGACTCGGTCACGGAGAAATGTTTATGAAAAAGAATGTTGTTTTCAATTCACCTAGTAAAGATTAAAATCCTGTGATGATGTTTACAACACAGCAAAAATGAGCTTGGTTGAAAGCTCAATCTTTTAAACACTATAAATTTCTAAAAATTTTTACTATGACTTGGTAATTGTTTTAAGTTTTCTTCAACACTTTTCTTTGAAAACATTTCTTGTACTCAGGATGCAATGAAGTGATATCCAGTGTGCTTGCACAAGAGTGGGTGAGTTTTTCATGGTTAATACTAATCTTAAAGAGATTTATCCGTGAAAGTTCCTTTTTCTCCAACCTCAGGTCCCTAACAGATGGTTTAACCTTCTTTAAGAGTCCCCATGCATCAGATTACAGGGTTCTCGTTTCGTCAAACGTCTCCCAGCAAATGGCTTTGGTGACAGCTGCAACTCTTTATGGCACATTTTGCATGGATATTTCAATTTATTGGGTTCTGGGTCACATAGACGTTCATCTTCGAGGCCGTTCTTTTCAAAGACAACAACAAGCCCGCCACATACACGTCCATGATTTTACATTCCGAGCGCGGCCATCACTCGTGTCTCCCATTCAGGCACGAGGATACGCCGAAACAGGGTGTGTACTGACGACCACATTCCGATTCATCCACCGCCAACGCAGCTAGTCCTAGTTGGTGACGAGATGGGTGCAAGGAGTTTAACATTGGCCCAAGATGTGGATTCCATGGTATCCATAATCTCCACCTTGTTTCTACGAGATGACAGTTTGTTGGATGGGTGTCAAGTATGGGTTTCAAACTTTGGGTTTTACAATTTCCAACGATGGGTTGAAACTATGGAATTCAGGCAGTGGAATTCAAACTATGGGTTTACTATTTCAAACTTTGGGTTTCAAACTATGGGTTTGCTATTTCAAATTATGGAATTTCAACTGTAAGGTTCAGGAGCACTTTTCTTGACACTTTCCTCTTTGGTCTCCAGGGTCGCTTCTTTTCGTCTGTTCACGGCGCCATTCCTGAAACTCTCACTACCTGCTCTTGGACCGACTCCACGTACCCCGTCTCAAGATTCGGGCACGTTCCTCAAAAATACTTCCAAAGGATCGACATTCGTGAGGTCTGCACGAGCAGAGCGATACAATGATGGACAGCTCCGGACGTGTTGCCACGCGCCTCTTCGGCTTCATGAAACAAGGTCGATATATTTGTAGGATCTCTCCTGGTAGCCGTCCATGGCAAGAATTCATTACACTGTTTTGGGATCATGATTTTCTGTAAAATGCTCGCCAGCAGTCAGATCCGAGGCGCATTGTCTACGACCCAAATACGCTCTACGCAATGCTGCTCATCCAACGTGGCGTATTTTGGAACGGAAGTCAATGTGAAGCAAATACTAGTGGAGATGGGGATCCATCAATAGGGCGCTTGGCGAGACAACGCTGAACGTGGGATCAGGGTAGATGGAAGAATTGAGACACGCGTTTCAAAGGCGCAGGACAGGCGTCTCAAAGGTCAAATGGGGATTGTCATTATTTGTTCCATCTCGTGTAAAGACATTGAGGCAGAGTTGACTGTCCATGATGATACTTGATTCTAGCGGTTGAAACTTTGTTTTGATGTAATATGCTATATATTTAAAATAATAAATTTTTCAATTTGTTGCGAGTTGTTTGACAATTATATTGTAATTTGTATTTTCTGGTTGTAAGCATTCATTCCCAGTTCATTTTATTTTTAATTGTTACATTCTACTTTTGCAACTCCATTGCTGACATAGTCCGTTTCATTGTCCATGTAACGCCTCCATTTTATACAACACTTGTTTCCCGTGCCAGCTTTTTGACACGTTGGTAGCGTTGCAGACTCCACCACATGTTGATCCATTTTGGACTATTCATACGGTAGGCAACCAGACGATACAGAAAAGATTGTATGCAGCACTAGGAGACTGGCAAACAAATAACACCACCAAAATATTTTTCAGTAGACACTATTCAGGGGAGTAAACAACGAAACCTTCCAGTCGTTGCCTCCCCTGAAAATAATCATAGAGGCAGGTTCCATGTCGGAAACAACATTGAAATGTAGTCAGGACCAGCTGGATAAGGACCACACGATGAAGAACACATTTAACAGTACTATTTGGCAGAGGAGGTGTGCAGCATACACATTGCAAGGTCCATAGTTTCAAACATGCCATGGCAGAGGCGGTAATGATACAAACACTCGATCGTATTCAGATGGTTCCACTTTCAGATAGTCCAACTCTTGTACATAGGAATGAAGGGTTTTGGAATGCAGTCAAAGGGTAAATGAAGGAAAGGGAAAACTGTAACAACAACTGTGGAGACCCATTGGTAATAATCATGATACAAGACGTTAAGAATCTGGTTCTCCACGCCTGAAAAATTCGTCAAAGTCCCATTGATGAAACATTTGGTGTCAAAACGACTGACTCACTTTAGCGTATCCAGTTGACTTGATGGATGTTTTCTGCAAAATATTGACGGGAAATGCTGAGGGCAAAACAAAATAAGTTGCGAACATGGATTTGGTTGAAATCAACCAAAACTATGTCTTAGGGAGACATCACGCTTTTCCATTTTAACAACGTAAGCGGTAACATGGTGAAGAAGCTTTCTTGACTCTGAACAACTCCGAACAGGTAAAATTTCTTTTAGTGGAAATTTTTAACTTCAGGTTTAAAATCCTTTGAGCAAAAGCAACATCCTAAAGCGCTTAAAGCTTTTGGACAATCAAATAATATATTACACACGCAATTGCATAGCGCACTTAGCTTTGCGGCAATTCTGACTGCCGAACGTAGACATTATTTCCCAAAACATCTTTGTAAACAAGGACGGTTCATTGCTCGTTCGCAAACGCGAAAACTAATAAATTCCAAAGGAATTAATTTGCTAATGGTTTCGTGCCAAGTAATATTCTCCATTTGCTTTTCTCAATAATAAAGTTCCCATCCTTCTGCAAATAATATTCGTTTCTTTGGCGTCTCGTGGGTATCTTTCCCTACCATCGGACCTTTGGCAGGTAAAACCTGCCGTTGGTATCCTGTATGATTACAGATTTTTCCATGTTGAAGGATACCATTCATTTCCCTGAACATCCTGGCATAATATTCTTCATTGTGTTTGTTTATAGCAAAAGTTTCTCTGAATTTGGGTACAGCTGATTACCGTCTTTATCTAGCATACCGTTCCGCTCCCGACAAGGGATCCTTGATAAGGTTTCTTTCTTTTGGAATAATATTCCTTCCATCTCTACGTCTCGGATAATTTTCTGGCGACATGTCTGTGGAACAGTATTCTTTTCAATCTTGTCTTTAAACGATTGTCCTGTTCAAAACACCCCAACAAGTGATTGATTTGCTCAAAGCTTGGCACATAAAGATCATCCCTTTTTGCGGATAAGTGTTCAGTGTGCAAGACATGTTTACCCCTCATTCCTTATACCTTGTGCTGTGGCCATTTTACTACAATAATCAATTTAAAACGTATCCGTTCAATCGTTTGCCGTACCTACCTAAATATGCGTTTAAACTGCCACATTCTAGAGCGTTTAAAGGCTCAAACCCAATTGAAAATGGATCAAGATTTTTGGTGTTACGGATCCCATTTTTGGCAAGTGGTGTATCCCATAGTTATATAGAAAAAGATTATAAGTTTGTAAAGGGGTTACCCATGACTAGTCGGACCCAAACCGTTCAATCTCCCAGTAAGTGGGTTATTTTACAAACAAATTTAGAAACCCTCTCAATTATAGGGTTTACAGCGTCAGTCGTGCGGAAAATCACCTTGATTCGACAAGTGGCGTTTGGGAAAGGTGCATCTTATCCATGAGAGGCATGATTGGCCTTGGATGCCAGTTTACGCCCAATCAAGTTAACCAGCCCGTGGTGAAAAATTTAATATCCACAATCAATGGATTATTTGGATCAGATGCCCTCGTTACAACCGGAAATTTTATTGCTTTAAAGTCCATTCACCGGGTTGGGAGTATGATGTTTGGCATTCCTTTGGAAGTGGTGCAAACCATGAACAACTGATTTCGATGGAGATGGAATGTAATTTGTATTTGGTACTGAATGCGCTCTCATAGGCAGATACGCGACCATTTAATCAGAATCTCAACTGGGCTGTTTTGTCATACAGGACCGAAACTGACTCGATTCGAATATGCTGTGGTGGTGTATTTTGCAAGTTAACGATATTCATTTTGCCTTACAAACAGAGTGGTTAAACCAAAGCAATTTTCGTCATTGTATGATTATTTATGGCTCGCAACAAACCTTTGAGTACACTGATCAACTGAGGCAATTTTATTTGGAGGTATTGCAGACAAATGTGTTTTGTTTTGACTTTGCAAGTATAAAACTTGTATGAATGGGGACACAGAGTCTTGATATTTCAAAAAGCCGAGAGGAGTAGTGGATGTTTAGTATTAAATATTTATCCGAGAGCCAAGGGAGTTTTGAGCACTTGTATCAAATGTTTGGATCCATCGGGTATCAGAACTGATATTTATTAAACATTCGTTTGGAAGGATTAAAGCCAAAGAAGCCGTAGTGCATGCAGCAGCTTCACCGAGGCTCTGAGTAACGCGTCAAGATTTGGGAACCGGGATAGATTATTACAAATGGTCTACAATTTACAAGACTTTATGTGGATTACAAAGGACGTTTAATGGATGGTGAAGGTGATTGAAATGATGCATTAGATGTATTTCATTATACAGATATCGCTATCACATGGAAGTGTTTCAACATCTGTGGACACGACGGTGATAAAGAATGGAATCAAGGATGCGATTCAATGAACCACTTGTAGCCAGATCGATATACCAGCAGTGCCATTGGAGCGACGAACGGATATAAAGCCTGAGATGGCAACTTTGGGACAGGTGTCGTTTCAAATGCAAAATTGTTGATGAATATTTTGGGATGGCAAGAAATATATTTTGGTGGTAAAAGTAAAAACATTTTTAAGCGACTTTAAAGTTTGACAAGACTTGCAATTTTATTTGATTTTACAACTGTTGGCAGGAAGCAATTCATTCACTTCAAGAGTTTTCAATTGCCTTTTAAACATTGATTATTGTGAGTCTCTATATTCGTTGTAATAACGGCTACAAATTACCATAGAAATTACTTTTGCTCGTGTAGATAGCCCACGTAAGGTGTATATCTTACACATGCGTATACCTCATGATGTGTATTTCACGATTGATGATCTCGTTGCAATAAAATCAATGTGAACGCGTTGCAACACTGCCTTTAATGTCCATGCCAAATGCATCCTGAAAATGAATAAGGAATCTTGGTGGCACACGCTAGCGTTTTATTCACGACCATATGGGATGGGATGCCCAGTTGTATTCGCTCCCAAAATCCAAACAATTTTTAAGAAGGTGGGTAGATTCCAGAAACGTTTGCATTGAACCTACCCGTAAGAAATCCTTTTGCAGATGCATTCACTATCATAATCGACTGGTTTCGTTCCTTGTGCCTGCTAAAGCAGCTCGAACCTAACTGTACAAACAATAGGTAGTAAAGAACAAGACTAAAAATAATTTTTAGTATGTACTCTTTAAAAGTGCCGAGATCTTTTCAACATTTCAAAGGTAGCTTGGTGTATACAAACAAGTGACTGCATAATCGTTCCATTAGTTCAAATACATATAGTGAGTTTTGGGAAATAAAACCGGTACTGACCCACAATCTGCTAACCAATCTGCGTGTTTCAGATAATTTTGGCGTTGTGGATCCTTGTTGAACCAACTCAACAAATCTGACATTTAATTTCGTTTTTAATACAATAGAAACACCTTAACCATTTCTTCCGTGTCTTTCTTTTCCACACAGTTTGTATTGTTTTATTTGTTCAGGTGTAAACACTCGTCCTCTACGTTCCATCTTGATTCCAAATATGCCTATGCTTTCCCTCAATGGAATCGGCTCGACGATTGAATAGACAAATCAGGTGACCCCACACCTGTCAATACGTTCTTTGCTGAATCAAACCAACTGTTTTGATATTGAAAAGATTTAAGAAAAATTTTGAAAATCAACCATAAACCTCTCGTGTGGTTTATCAGCACGTTTTCAAAACATCGCGTGCGTATGGAATACGCGATCTTATTTATGAGGAATTAGGTGTGTTTGGACCCATTGCCCACCAACAAACTCATGGCATCCTCTCCAAACGATTTGAAACCATCTATGAGTGTCAACTAACTTTGTCAGAATCTCTCCTGGTGTCTTAAAAATTGTGGGGTGTGAAAACCCTTTCAACCGTTTCCCTTGAAACATTTAGAGACCAAGATTACAGACTGATTTAAGCGTTTATTGCAACCA
>BMAO01007490.1:0-21886 GCA_019973975.1 Trichonephila clavata | reverse complement strand
GGTGAAACGATAAACTGCTTGAAGCGATTCACATGCAAACCAGGTTAATTATATTCATATATTACAGCTATTCATAGGCAGCAGGTCCTGGCACTTTCTAAAGTTAATTGAAATCGTATTTTTGTTGAAGAAAATTTTTAAAAAAAATTATTTTAAGTAACTGTTTATATAAATTAAATTTAAGCGCAAGCATATTTTTAGTGTTTTATTTATAGATTAATAGAAGATATTTATTTATATATATTATGACGAGTTTTATGTTACAGATTTTACCTATTTACTCTTTAAATAAAATACAAGAAACAATTATCTTTCTATTATTCTAATATTATTTCTGCCAGGCTAAATGCTTATAATATATTAGATAACGTGTTTCTACAATAATTCTTTCAGCTTAGATTATGGTGGACAATTCTTAAACTCACTCTAGGTTCAAGAGACACACGTCCAAGATTCAGACAAACCTAGTATTTACTTTTCGGGCAATTATGTTCTACTTTGAAAACCAAAATTGAATATTTTTTGAGACTCTAGTTAGACTCCTTGTGTGCCAACAAGTATAAGACAAGGTTTATAAACGTAAGCCAATACTTAATCCATGAAATTGGGGAGTGGGAGAGTTCAAGTACAGGATGCAAAACACAAGTAAGAACAAAGAAACAAGAATGGATCTACGTCTAATAAACACAGAACAAATACAAAATGGCTCCATACCCATGGTTAGTTCTAATTAAGAGTGTAGAATAGTGGAAGGTTTAGGCACATGATCCAGATAGATTTTCAAAATACAAATGCATAAAATACCATACACAAATACATAAAATATACACAGACATCTCATATACTTGTAAAATATACATATACATTACAATGAAATGTATTAAACACACAAGAAATAATAATAAATAATAAAAAGAAAATTTAAATTTGACTAAACAATACAAAAATACTATTAATATATACTGTGATGCAAGAGAAGATTTGCTCTGAACAAAGGCTGAAAGGAAGGCCGCTATATTGATTTCTTTTGAGCAATTCATGAAAGTGATGTCGGAAGGGTGCTTTAAACAAATATTAGTCTTAGTATATTGCTTCATCACTGGAGCAAGAACACTGGTCAGTGGGCAATGGAATTGAAGTGTTGTAAAGGAAACAAAGTTTCCATGCCCAGTGCAGAAACGTTGATTGATGGATGAAAGTTTTAGCCTTTAAACGACTCTGATGAAGGAACTCAATTCTGGTGAAGGCACATTATTTATTCAGTTATTCCATCATGGCAAATATTTTCCTTAAAATATTTTATAATAAGATTAAGATATGCCATAGAATCAAATTGCTTAATTTTGCCTTCTTTTTCAAACCAGTCAGCACGTTTATTCCTAGATTCCCGTTCCTGAACAAATAAAGAAACTTTTACACCTTATTCAGAAAACTGAGATCAATTTAGCGTTTAACAATCAGTTAGATTTGAGAATCAATGTTATTTAAGGTATAAAGATGAAGAAATTCGCTTAAATTAAGAATCAGATGAAGGTTTTCGTTTTACAAGATCAAGAGACTTTGGAGGCTTGCAAGATATTCAACCTGAAACACACTACATTCATCTCTGGTTTCTAACAATTGGGGTTCATCAATTTACCAAATCTTCAGGAGATAACAAATCAAAGGCTCAGCATAATTGAATATTTAAAATTGTAAGTTTACACAAATAAAAGAGATTTGATAAAGTAATATTTTTCTAGAGAGTACCTAAATACACCATACTCATCAGAAGCAATACTGTCGCAAGTATTTTCAATACATAGAAATATTATTCCAGTTAATTAAAGAATGTTCTAAGAAGAGTAATACTTTCAAGCTTCCACGCAAATTTCTGGACCTAAACTAGGATATATTTTATAGCACATACGTTAAATTATTTTAAAATTTCATCATCCCCTCTCTTTAGTTACAATGTGTACTTGAAATATATTTTTCATATTCAACTCATCAACTTTTTGACCCTGAATGAAATGCTGGTCTGATAGAATGAATGCAATAGTTTTCTTCACAAAACAATGCCCTTATAGAGAGATAATTAAAAATCAGTCCAACGTATTACAGTTGATCTATGTAGATTTGACTGGTTGATAAATTTTCTTAGCCTATTTTATAGCACATCTTACAGAACCTGTATCATAAAGCAGGTTCACACATCTGCACTTAATCTTCTTAAAATAAACATGAGGTCAATAAAATATATAATCAATTAAAACTAAAGAATATAATTCAAGGAAAACCTCCCTTAGTAGAATGAGTATTTGATAAAAATAATATTTTGAAGAACAAAGTATTGAATTCCTGGATTGAATCTTTTGACTATTACACGTAATTCTGACTGTATATATATTGGTATGGGTTTAAATACACTTAAAAATTGCAGTTCTCAGGAGCATGTGGGGTCTCATCCTCCTCTGGGAGTAACTCTATCTATGAATGGGCGTCTTAAGCATATCGAAAAACCTAAAAAGTATTCATGAAAATATTAAATTCATGAAAGAAGTAAGTAACCTACATTCTGACCAATAAATACAACTAGCTATTGTATTGCAATTTAAAATAAAGAAAAGTCACACAATCTTATTTCCAAAATAACTTATACGTAAATTATCTATTACTTAAAATTAACACATACAAAAATTAATATATATGCATAGATTTTTGGAGGTTGTATAAAGTCATTGTATGTAGGATATCAAAGTCCAAGTAGTAGCAGCATTCAGTCATTGTTTATATCAGGCGATGGAAGGGCAGTAGTAATATTGAAAATTGGGTCACTATAAAGAATAATAATGCTATTATATTTCACATTTCTCGAAAATCATTACGTATTAAACATTGCTTATAAAATAATTTTTCTTTTGCAATTTGAAAGTCTAATTTTTATAAAAATGAGCTCTAATTTGTTATTTAAAGCTAATCATTAATATAATTTAACAGAAAATGAAATATACAACTGAAAATATATTTTAATGCAGTTTATTGGAAATAATATTTTGTACTAATAAGCAGCTAATTCTTCCCAGAACATCTTCAGAGCAGTTACTTCAGGATTATATTTTAAATTATATTTTATTTTACATACTTCATAAATTTCTGGTTATCACTACATAATATATAAATTCGAAATAAGAAGCGGCTATGCATCTTTTCGAAGTAATTAACTGAATGCGACTAGAGCCCATTCATTTGCCATATTGAAATGAAGTAATTAAAAAACGAAAAGGAGAAATAAATTTTAATAAAATATACTATGTAAATTAAAACTTAGAAATTCACTGAAATTTAATTTTATAATTAGAAGATTGTACCTATGAATTTTTTTTTCTTTATTAAACTTTTATGTTAGGAAATGTTGCTTTTACGTTATAAAATGTTTTAATTAGACATGAATTTAAAGAGCACACACACATTTAAAAAAATGAGTTATCAATGTAATGTAATTAGAGTTTCTAAAAATATAAATTCATACTTTTCATGGAAAACAGTTTTTAATGAACGTAAATAAATGGATTGAAAGTTAGGAAAATTCGGCTGAAATTAAACATTTGCGTAAAATGAATTATACAAATTCGAAAAATTCTTACTTATTAAATTTGAATAAAGATAATGCAGTTTCATCCTTTTTTCGAATTTATTGCAGGTTAAATTTGTTTAAATCTTTGAGGAGGCATTTTAATAACAAATTTTAATATTCTGTTAGAGCTTCAACAACATCCACAAAGAAATTTAAAATTTTTCCAACCATTCAAAAGCCATCTAGTTAAAGTTTTAGTATTACTTTAATTAGATGAGCACTTTGAAAATTTTCTGTAGCCACTGATAAATTTATTAAAAGAGTTTTATAAAAAACTAGGAGTAACTTTGTTTGATTTAAAAGTATAATTAAAATAATCAATTGTAAAAGGTGTCGTAAACAAACCGTAACGGTCTTAAAAATTAGCAAACTATATGAAATGAAAAAATACTGGTTTAAAAGAATTACAGACGGTATCTCCTACTCACAAATAAAAATTGCGCTTGCACATGGCCACTGTATCCTTTTTCCACTTTACAGACTCTTCCAATAATAACATGTATTATTAAAAATGCTAAGCAATTATTTGCGTTACAAATCACATATAACTAATTTTATGATATGTATCCTTTGAAAAGACTAAGGTAAGTTTGGTAAGGATAAGGTAATGATAAGTTTGAAATTTAAGGTATCCGAACACTCTGAAATGACCAGTTTTGATCAAAACACACTTTTTTTTTGTTGTTGCTGATGTCACCTGTCTGACGGGATCAGATCTAGGCCTACGTCATTTTCATACGCCGAATATCCTCTTCAAGAAAATCCTCAACAGTGTGAGCTCTTCGTGGGATCTCCTATTATAGTCCATAAAAAGAAAGTTCATTAGTCAGGTAAAGAGTTCACTAGCCAGATCATGCAAATATGTATCTAGTTTTTAAAATTTGTTTTTTTCTCAGAAACAAGGAATTTTAGAAATGGAGTAATAAATAGTACATTTGATGGCTACTCATCACGGCAGAGGGCTAAATGTACGCCTGTGGTTTGTCGTAGATTTGGGCAACATACCGATGGCAGTACGTTTTGGGCCGGATTCTCCGGATTCTTCAAAAATAGCAGTGAAGAGATTTTAATGGTGAAAAATATCGGAAAATGCAGAAATTTAAGGCCAATTAAATTAATGTTTGCTTTTTATATTTCCCTGTTTTATTTATTTAAATATTCAATTTTCGATTCCTATTTTATTTAATGTGCATGTTCTTCCGTATAGTTCATTTTTATATTATATAGATAACTGATGTAGCATCACACAAATACTACAGAATTATTTGGGTTTAATCAGTCATGCATCGGATAAATTTATGCAGCAAAGTGCAGAGCAGAAAATGAAAATAATTCTAATGGTTGCTATTTATATTCCACTAAATCAAAGCTAATAAAATTATTGAATTCATTCACAAAAACTTAGTTGCCTACACTGAAGCCGGATCGGCTCTCTGTACAAATTACCTATGATTTTAAGTGGGGGTTTTAGTGTAGATTTTTCAAAAGACAAATCAAAAACAATAGTTTATTTTTTTAAATCAAAATTCAATTTAATTATGTTTAATTATGCAAGTGAAAGTAATGAAATACGAAGCAACGCTTGATGGAGTTTTCTTAGATATTTAAATAATATTGAATCTATAAATTATTTATACAGCCTATTTCAGCTACCATAAACCTATTTTTTTACTTTGAATACATTTAATTCACAAATATGATTGTATATTTGCAAAAAATATTACTTTATGTGTACAGATATATGAATAAAAAACTTTTATATTAATACTAATATCCCTTTGTTTTTTATTCACCGAACTAATGCCTGAAATAACATTACAAAGTTTGAAGTTTTCACTGCTATTATGGGGTCATAAGCACACACACTTTTTTTTGTACCCCATTCTTCCAACTTACATACCATGTCAACGTCAGGATTTTGAAACTTGTCAGATCTAAGAAGAATCAGCCGCTCTCCACAGTGGGTCTTTATTGTGACACCATAATGTAATTAAAATTCTTGAATTTTTGAATGCATACTTTATAGCTTTAATTTTAAGGAGATTATTGGAAAACATTAAAAAAAATATTTGAAACCATAAATTTTTCAACCATTTGTATGAGCGAAAACATTAAGGTATCCGCCTACTCTAAAATTGTGAATTTTGCCAAAAATTGACCAATTTTTTATGACTTTATTTTATACGCCATCTTATTAGCTTTATAATAATACAAAGTTTATAATTTTTCATTCACTAGAACAAAAACTACCAGTGCTTTAGTAAAAGCAGATGCCATTACTTTAAGCAAATGTCAAACTTTAAAACGCGTTTTACTCAAAATGTGATTTTTTGAAAATAATCAAACGGGATCAACGATTGCTAAAAAAACTGAAATAATTAGCTGAAATTTTTCTGTAAGTTCTGAATTATATTAGAATTGTTCTAACTTTCAGATTTATCAATCACTGTTTTATTACAAAAGTTACAGTCCCTTATGTGAAAATAATCACTGTTTTTTTAAGCAATTTCATATTTAAACTGAGATAAAGGGCTTTAGGTTTTGTAAAAAAAGAAAATATCTCTTATTCTGAAGGTCATTTCAAAAGTGAATAACATAGTAACACATTAGAATGAAAATATTAAAAATTTGTTCATAAGCCTTTGGTAGAGAACAGGCCGCGTTTATGCTATTTTTTGTCAATTTTTACCTGTATTTTCCCATTTTTTTAGTAATAATAATTTATTTCTCTCTTCTTAATTTTAGCATACTTTTCTTAAAATGTACTAAACAAATCTAAAAATAACTAAAAAACCACAATATCACCATTTCTTTAAAGAAAAAGTTGTCGCAACCAGTCGGATACCTTAAACAAAATAGATAATAAAACAAATAATCCTTAAAAAAATCATGACACAATAAATATACATCTATAAATTTTTAGAAGCATGTGGTATAATAAATCACTGGAGAATTTTATCTATGCTTATCTCACTTTCATCCTTGAGAGTTGAATGACCCTCACGTAAATGAATTATCAAGAAAGGCGCTTAATATCCTATTCTTTAAATTACTTCTTTTAAGCTCAACTTCATTTAGTTTACTGAAAGTGTGCTCTTCGTTTTTTTCTTTTTTTCGTTTTTTCGTTTTTACGATCTATTTTTACGATTGTTTCTTTTTTGAAAACATAGAAGGTACGTTTCGATCCTTCTAGTTATGAAGTGGGAAATGCAATTCTGCATACGTGCAGATTATATTTTCTCGAAAAATTTCTATTTAAAGACGCCGGGAGGCAGTTTTTTCGTTCAAGAAGGAAATGGAGTTTTAAAAAAATGTATTTCAGATAATGTAATTTCATTTTTATTGTGCTTTTCAAAAATACAGAAGAACCTCACTGTAATGCAATTCCTTGTTTCATGGTACATATTTTTAAAATGATTGATTCAAATTATTAGAATGCAAGAATTCATTTATGTGTTTTCTTCGTGAATGAAAAAAAATTGTAGTAGCGTTTCCTTTTTTTTAAAGAAATTATGTGTATTGTTACGAATTTTGGGTAATGAATGCTTAAAATGGTGTAAATAATTTATGCTTGTTGCGTTAATATTACTTTCTGTTGAATTTATTTTATTTTAAGATTGTAATATTAGCAAGCAACGTCATTCCATATACACTGGTGTGCAAAAATTAAGGACGAGACGGTTTTTTCAATATAACTTTGTACAAAAGCATTCCAAATCAACACATTTAATACCGTAAGATCCCAATACGTAAGGACATGAGTAATGTAAGCAACACTTACTAAAAGAGAAATCAGAGGGATAAAAAAGAAGCTTTATTGAAAAAGTAGCATGGAGCGCAATGCGACTGAAGGCCGAAACATCCCTGTGATGGGTGTCCAGCAAGAAATATCCGGTCTTTAGTAGGGGATATGATCTCCCCTGACTGCTAGGCAGGTTTCACAGCGTCTGCCATGCTGAGAATGAGGATGTCAATGAGTTGTTGAGGCATTGCTGCCGATTCGTCTTGCAGCGCCAATCGAAGCTCCGGAATCGTTACTGGTGGTAAGGTACGAGCTGCCAAGCGTCTGCCTAGAAAATCCCACACATGCTCGATGGGATTGAGATCCGGAGATCGTGCCGGCCAATCCATACGTTCAATATCCTCACTCTCTAAGAGCTGTTCGGCAGCTACTGTGAGATGACATGGTGCATTGTCGTCCATGAAAAGGAACTGCGGACCCACAGCGCCTCTAAAAAGACGCACATATGGAAGAAGAATCTCATTACAATAACGGGTCCCGTTGACTGAACCTGCGTCGAAGATGTGAAGGTCTGTGCGACTACCAAGCATGATGCCTCCCCAAACGAGAACACCGCCACCTCTATACCTGTCCCTTTCAATGATGTTCGAGGGATGATTGCGGCTTCCCGCTCTCTCCAGATGAGTATGCGATGAGAATCACTACTCAGACTGAATCTGCTCTCATCTGTAAAGAGTACTCGTCCCCATTCATTGTCTCTCCAATTCCGGTGTTCCCGGCACCACAGAGAACGCCTTCTCCGATGGGCAGGCGTTAGAGGTACACACCGTACAGGGCGTCATGCAAACAGACCACCACCGTGCAGTCTTCTGGGCACGGTAAAACGAGATATCGGTCGTCCAGTCGCCTGTGTCGTGTGTCTAGCGATTTCTCCCGCTGTCTCCCGCCTGTTTCTTCTGGCCTGTAAGGCAATATACCGGTCATCTGCGGGTGTGGTTCCTCGTGGACGACCACTTCTGAACCCGCGGATAGCTGTTCCTGTAGTTTGAAATTGTCTCCTAAGTCGTGAAACGATGCTGTGAGCAATTCCGTACTCTGCAGCCTCACTTGTCACACTGCGACCTTCCTCCAACTTCCCAATGATTCGACCTCGGGTAAAAGCATACAGATGTCGTCTAACAGACTGATTATTCGCCATTTCTCGCTGAGGCAGCAACTCGGTGTGATTTTAACTGCTATACGGTGTGCAATCTCTTTGCCAGAAATACTAATCTTACACCGACAACATGCTTTACTACTCAGACACTCCCCCATTACGTCTACCTGCATATCTGCGCATGTGCTACCGTACATCACCTCACTTAATCTCCTGATTGGTCTTTCTGTCCGCTCTGCCTCTTCGTTCAGCTGATATGCTAATTTTTCGACTTCGTCCTTAATTTTTGCACACCAGTGTATTATAATGGTGATTCAATGGAAACTTAGCGATAGAATCAAGTTAGGATCATTTTTGGCGACTATGTTGGCAACTATTTTCGGAGTATTCGGGATCATATGAATTCTTCAGGAAATTAATGGCGAAATCTACTAACATCAGATCTATGACGTAAGCGGATCGTTCTCGAAAGATCCGTGAGGCCTATAAAACGGTAAGAATTGACGAAACTCGGCGAAACTTGGTAAGTACGGTTTTGAATATAGATTACAGTAGAACGTCGTTTATCCGAATCAATTAGCACCGGACACCGTTCGGATAACCGAAAACTGAATGTGATCCCTGTAATATATGATACTGGACACTCTACATATGTTCAAAATCATCACTTGCGAGAAACGTGCTTGAAAAAAAAAAGCAAAATAGGTGCAAAATGTCGCAATTTTACCTTGATTGAGGAAAATAATCAATTATTTTTCGAAGTACCACTGTACACCTTCGTTTTTTCAATGAAAGGTCTCTGATTTTTTTCAGCAGCAGTAGTTGAGTAGAACAGTACTCTGATTGTTGTTCATACGACTCCATAACTGTCTCTAGCGCAGCAAACGCGCATTTTCTACCTTCGTTGTTGTTGTCCTCGTCTTCATCCGTTTCATCGTCGACAGGGTCGGATTCTTCTTGCACGGAAGTCACAATCTTGTCATTAATTACCATTTGAAATCTACAGTCTTCTGCATTGCATGCCATCCAGGTTTTTACAACAACAAAACTCAACAAAAGAGTACGTATACAACCCCTCACTTGGAAACGAACTGACCTAATATTCCGCGCAGATGTTTACCGAATCACACACAGCTGAAATCTCCCAAATATCCCTCACCTTGGGTTTTCCCGTAGGTTTTGGCCTCACAGAAAACAACTGGTGAGCATTGCACTGTTCCAAAACGTTTCCGGACTTTGGTTCGGATATTTGACGCTCTACGTATGATAAACGAAGTTCTACTGTAGTTGGTATTGATATGATCGGCTGTTGAATAGAACGAGCCGGTGCTTGCAAAAAATCATTAAACACATTTGCATTCTAGACACAGATAGTTGTGTCTGTGCTCCGTAGGAGTTTTAACGCCTTCTGAGATTTATTAAGTGAATTTAAGTATTGTGTTCACTCTTTCAAGGATTGTTTTTCGACAATAAATTTCAATCGCTCCCGAAGAACTGTCTTGCTCTTTGAGATTGATTGCATAAAATATTCGAACCCTGATCTACGTAACGATAAAAAAAAAACAAACATCTTATTTTTTAGCATCAAACCATCTGCTATATTTGTTTTTATGAAAGAAAAATTTAATACTTGACCATTAATAAATTTCGCCCTTTGAAGCTATATAAGAGCTATTGGTAATGGACCCGGTAATTTTGAACCACGGTATAGTGATGAGCATGATGTTTGAATTGACATCTTACAATCTAAACTTCACAATCACGCTTCCACAGTTTAAATATCCCCCTCCTTTCCTAGAAGATGCGTTTTTAAGGGTTCCAGGATACGTACACACGACTCGACAAAAATTACGTTGGTCACGAAATTACAGACTTGATACTCGGCTACTGAGGACACACACACTTGATTTAGTGGCCACTGTCGACTAGAGGTCATGGTCACGAACTCGTGGCCAACTTGATAGGATTTTAAGCTCTAGTGCCACAAAAGAATCACGTGTATACGGGCTGTTGCACGTTAAACCTTTTGAGGCACAAAGTCCTTATTTTAGCTGTGGTAAGTAAGTTAGAAGAGTTAGGTGCCACTCCTTGTATCATTCTCGTTTCTTGACCATGATTCAAAATGACGAAGTTCGTCACTAAAAAAGTGTGGTGCCTTAACAAATCTCATCCAGGCCATAAGATAAAGGAAAATAATATCATACATTATTTTTAAGCTGTAGTTTAAATACTAGTCTCTTTAATAGTGAAAGTACTAATACACTTTTTAAAGAACTTTTTCAGTTAAGAAATTTGTTTTTTTTTTAAAGAAGAATTTTAAAATTTACCAAGATATTAAAACATTGGATTTATTATTAAATTTTAATTTGCATCTCACAATGGGGAGGGTTCGACTGAGGAAATTCGTTTGGGGATGAGACTTGTTTTAATCATGTTAAGACGTCAACAGTGTTTGAAGACTACGGCCGGTCGGCTGCTGTCATCACCGGAGCTGTCTCATCAACAAACAATATCAAATCTAAAAAAAATGTGACCCCACTCCATTAGAAAGCAGAAGAAAATTATCTGCAATTAAATTCACAAACAATATACGAAGCCTACAAGATAACCATATTTAGAGCAGAACATTCATAGCGTGGAGAGATAAATCTAGGCTTAAAAGATCCTCAACCCTTGCAAGAAGACGAGGAAATCAGAAAACACATCAGCGTCCAATATGAGTCACTTGCTATTCCGAAAGAGCCTTCATACACTCAGCATCCTTACCCGCAGACAAAGGTATATCTAAACCTACTCGACCCGGCACTAAAAAAATCTACCTCAGTAATCAAAGAAAAAGGCGACCATACCATCGAAGATACCACCCAAACTCAAAATCTGGCAATCGCCTTACACCGACGGCTCCTCCGAGACTCAAATCTTGATAGAGGAGATGCAGATGCCTTCTTTATTTCTCCAAGCAGAGAGCATGAGTACCATAAAATTCAAGTAGGGAAAACCGCATACAACTACATATGCGAATTCATTGCAATCAAGAGTGCATTAGAGATTTTCCTTTCTAAAAGCTTCCATGAAACCAACGGCATTATCATCTTCACAGACTCAACATCCACGCGGCAAGCCATCTAGAAGGGCAAGTGTCAAATCAGCCACAAAATTATCCAATACATCGACAAAATTATCACAGCAAAGAGATCCTGCAAGCTACAATGGATATCAACCCACGTAAAATATCCTCCGAAATGAGAAAGCTAATGAACTTGCAAAAGAGTCCAGAACTTGCCCCCAATCATCTAACCTCACGACCCTCATCAACGCCAATGCAGCTGCCAGCCGAAAACTAATTAACAATAATTTTTAATATTCCATTTCAGCTCTAAGTAGTAGCCGTGCAATAGCATCGATAATAACTAGACATAGATCAAAGCACGCTAAGAGAATGAAAATAATTGCTGGACACAAAGAAGTTACACAAAGAAGTTACACAAATCATTGCCCAAAATGCCTTAATGTTCAACTGTCTCCACATCTTATCCTCAACTGCCCAGCGATTCAAGCCAGGCTTTCCAAGATCAGCCGAAATGACCAAGAAGATTTGATTTTAGCTGATAAAGCTGCTGAGGTTGCCGAAGCTATCTTCAACAGCTTCGCAGCTATTTATAGATTCTTTTTTTTTATATCAATCTGCACATCATGGACTCGCCAACATCAACAATAAGTTTGGTGTAATAAAAGTACTCATTTAGAGAGCTCAATCCTCGAAGTAATAGCGCCGAATGGCGAATCAGTTCGGAGAAAATAGCCTTCGAAATTCATACTTTTTATACAATTAAGCTTTAATAAATGGTAGTGGGTGCATTGGCTTATATGGTAACGGTATTTGTTTACTACGCGAGCGGGCAAGGTTAGAGTCACGCGATAGGTTTTTCTGTTTTGTTTATTCAATTCATTCAATTATTTTTACAATTAAATAAATTTATTTAAACAAGGCTTATCAATTTTTTTATATAATTATAAAATAATTAAATCAATAATATATAAAAACGACATATAATATTTTTATTATACTAATTATAAAATAATTAATATAATAATAATAATAATAATATATTGTATTTCACACATCTTATAAAACTATTTGTAACTAATTTTTCTTATAAAATGTGATTTAATACTTATTATAATATTTTTATAATAAATATTATTTTTTAATAATATTGTAATAATATATATATATTTATAAAATATAATATAAAAATATTTATATAATTACAATAAATGTTTTACTTTTTAAAATGCAAAATAATTATGTAAAATATCATTTCATTTAGTAAGACTTCTTTTAAATAAATTTTTTAATTGTAAGAATATTTTAATGAATTGAAAAAACAATGAAAAAAAAAGAACGTGGAAAGCCAAGCGATAGAAATGAAACTTCTTCGGCGACGTTGGCCGTAAATGCAGGAATAGATCTAATTATATTAAACTGCTGAGATAACTTTAATCAAATAAAATTCGAACTTCATTTATTGTATGAAAATATTTTTATTCAATTTTCTGCATCATCATTTTCCAAGAAAGACACAATAGGTGTGTGGTAACTAAAGTAGGATATAAAAATCCTCGATTGTAGTCAATCAAGAAAATGTGAGAAAACTGCATCAATCGTGGTTCCATATATTGTTTTTCCTTCTCTAGAATCAGTATTCATTGTCGAATTCAGTGGCCGTTTCAAGAATTAAATAAGAGGCTTTAGCCGCCCATCCGGTATAGTGGTCAGTGAAGCTGACTGCGTGCGCAGGGACTGGGTTCGAATCCGGAGAAGCATGGATGTTTGTATTGTAATCTTTCTTCTGTCTGTGTTGTTTACCCCGTGTTATACGTTCGGTGGTTCACGGGTTATAAATGTTAAATAAAAAATAAGTGGCTTTGCTTCTTCTGAAGCAAAATTAACATTAAAGTCTCCAGTTAAGATAATCGGCTTTTAATCATCATCGGATCCAATGATTGCAGCAACCTCTGATGTGTACAGCACTGAAACTTTTTTAAAGATGATGAAAGCTGCGACAGAACTACCTGGTGATATATAGACTTTCACCAGGAATTGCTGCTAGTTTTGCTTTTTTTTTCCTTTCACGAAACTCTATTCCTCTTTTTGCATTTGTTTTAGGCTATCTGACGAGAATTTATTTTGATTCAATGGAAATAAAAATTAATAATATAACTTAAAGGCTGTTCTTTTTGGTGCACTATCGACCAGCCGTCTCTAAAGGTTAATGCATCACTGAAGTCACTGTGTTTGTTTACAAGACGCTATCCGTAGCGATTCTGGCGCGAACGTTAGTGACATATACACAATGCCCCAGACACTCCCGTAACTGGAAGAGCCATAAAATGGTAATATTTTGGGTGCGTTTATTCGTTGAAAACGACCCGTTTATTACATAAAAACTGCGAAAATACGCAACGTGTTTTCGTTACGAGAGTAGCAAATGTACTAACTTAATGTCACCAATACCTAAGCACCTTTCGTCCATAGCAGCAAGATATACTTTTGATGCACAATTACCCCTTAGCAATCGTCCAACTTTTCCCCGGATATGACGCAAGTCACGTGGTGTACCCTCCCCCCGCTCGCTATCTCCTCACCATGGCGACGTTTCGGGGGATGGGGGGAATCACTACTTCTATTCGCGTTTTCACTGTTACGCAAAACTGGGTAAATTTCCCATTCACTTTCGTCGGCAAAGAAGTTTCACTTCAAAAACATCAACTAGATTGCGTGAATCGAACCCTATCTGCTCGCGTAGAAAGTAGGTACGTTACACCTATGGCACACTGTGTCGCTGGAGGTAGTTAAAACTTAATTGTGTAAAAGCTAAGAAGGAATTTCGAAGGCTATATTCTTCGAATTGGCAGGCAATTGGGCTCTATTACTTCGAGTGTTGAACACCCTGAAGGAGTACTACTATTACACAAAGTCTCTTCCTTAAATGAATTTCCTTAGTCGTGCCCTCCCCTTGTTAGAAGAATATTAAGTTAAGCATTTGCAATGAATATGTAAAAGGAGTTATTTTGAAAATGATAAAACTATGTAATCTAAGAACACATACACACAAACGAGTACACGGACTGATATTAAAAATTACGTGCCTCAACTTCAGAATTCGGGATTAATAATCCGTGATATATTCTTGAGTGGTGAAGATTTAAATAAGTTTGAGAGAAATTCCAGTACTATAGAATAAATTATAAATCACTTATTACGTGCTTCTAATCTGCTAAGCACAGCTAATACCCTCATTAGTAATCCTTACTTGTTCATTTGGATGAATTTGCTTAAAATTATTCTCAGGTAATACCTTTATTTACCAATATCTCACTGAGTATTTGCATTGTGTGTACGTTATATATATATATATATGTTTAGTACGATTTCCCTTGAGTATATCTGTATTTAGAATCTAAATTGAATATAGCAGACGTTTAGTAAAAAGTTTCATTTATTGTTATTAATAAAAAATACATTTTTATTCCTTATTTAACATTATTTAAAAGCGCGCGTGTCAGTTACTTACATGCAAATTTTTAATTACAGGTATTTTCTAAAATTCTACTGCCAATCGTGCTTTTATAAGTAAATAATACATCTGCGAAAATGTCTGTTGACAATTTTAACTGTATATCTTACTATTTGGAATACAGTTTTGGAACTGTGTATCTGCAATGAACTTAATTCCTTTTAGTTTTAGAATGTATTGTTTTAGTTCTAATTTTGAATTAGATTTAAGTTGAGTTTATTTCTCTTTTCGCATTTGATTATATTATATATAACAGGACTATTATAAAACTGATCCGTTAATATGTAAACTCGTTGCTATGTATTAGGATTACTTTGATTTTTGAAACATGATGAGTTTCATTTTCATCTTATAGATTTTAAAAGCAATGAAAGTGTAGAATGATTTTTGTACCAGATTTAGCACTATCAATTCTTTGATTGTAATGGATATATAACTTTAAGAAAATCCTTTTAAGTATATCAAATTACATATTATACTTCCATTCCATTGTTGCTATCAAGTACTACATTAAGTAGAAATTCATTTATAATATTAATGAATATTATTTTTCCATGTCTTTAAAACACAGATTTCGAAAAACATATTAGTATGTATTTACGATACAGTAACAAAACTCATTACAAAATTTGTTTTAACTTAAATTTTTAAACCTCGTTTAATATTCATTTTTATTCAATTTTAGGAAAATCTAGTTATAGAAACTGTTCAGCAGGATAGAACTTTCAGCTATTCTATATTCGCATTTAATTTGTATTAATTATTGACACTGCGATCTGTCCTATACTGACGAGGGGAAATCCTGACACCAAGAAAAATAATTCTAGAGTGATGAAATTTGGATAATACAATTGCCTAGATAACATGTTTAATTTATTAAATTTTCAAAATCACAGGTTAATTTAAGCTCAAGAAAATACTTTACAAACATGAATGATTTTGCATTAATAGCCGGTGTAACCAACAGAACTTTGAATGCAAGCCTGCAAGCGTGCATACGAGTACATTGTGTCATACAGGAGCCAAATGTCCCTTTGTGGTATGGAGTTCTATGCTTGTACTGAGATGGTCAGTGCTGTCTGTATATGATGCTGGAGTTGTTGTCCAATGATATCCCATACGTGGTCAATCCGAGACAAAGTTGGTGAACTCTCAGATCAAGGTAACATGTCCACATTCTGTAGAGCACTTTGCGTTACAAAAAAGGCGTGAGGGTGAGCGTAATTCTGCTGAAACACTCCTCTTTGAATACTGTTCATGAATAGATGTACCAGAATTTTGAATTACCAGACTGACGCCCATGTGTTTGGGATAACCACGAGAGTGCTCCTGCTGTCATAGGAAATTGCTCATCAGATCATGACTCCAGTGTAGGCTCAGTGTATCTAGGCAGCAGACAGATAGTTTGCAGATGTTCCTGGCCTCCTTCTGATCAACACACGAATATCATTAGCACCAATACAAAACCTGCTTTCATCAGAAAACACAACAAATCTCCATCCAGTTCTGCAATGATCTGTAACCTGACACAACTGGCGTCGCCAACCTTAGTAGTTTGAATTCAGTAGAGAAAACACTCTACAGGGCAACTGGTTCGGAGTTGTCCTTGAAGTAACCAATTTCTAACAGTTCGTTGTGTCACTGTTGTACCAACTGCAGCTCGTTTTCTGCCGCAGACGCAGTACAGTGCGTCACAGTCGTATGCCGAATACGGCGGTTCTTCTATCTCAGTAGTAACACGTGGCCTCCCTGATTCCGGTTTTCTTGACTCAGAACTATCCCTTGACCACTGATCACAACAATAAGCTCAGTGGATGCATTCCAGCCTAGTATTTCTGTAATATAAAAAGAAAATGCGCCTTCTTGAGCCCTATTACACGACCTTATTCTAACCCGGTGAGCTGTTTATAGCTGCTTCTTCCTTTTTTATAAGGCATTCTTGGCTAACATCAAGTGAATGCGTTAAATTTCATAGATAAATAATGCTCACGTACTTTGCAGCACGCATTTAAAGCAACTCGGATTTGTAAGTTGTAAGTGTCGCGACTAGCGCCACGTTTAAGCAAGAAGAGCGAAATATATTGTAAAAGCCGAGATGTCATCTTTCAGGTGCTTAAGCACTTCTACCTAATTTTGTTCCAGCAAAAAAATAAAGGCAATCTTTTGTGTATTGTAGCCGTTAAGAGGGGATATATTTGCTTATATTTAGGTATCCGACTAGTTGCAACAACTTTAAAAAAAAATTGAGATATGGGCATTTTTTTTGTTGGTTTTAGATTTGTTTAGTACATTTTAAGAAAAATATGACAAAATTAAAAGGGGAAAAGAAATTATTATTACTAACATGGGAAAAATGGGTAAAAATTGGCAAAAACAACATAAACGCTTCCCATATTGTACCAAACGTTTATGAACAGATTTTTAATTTTTCAATTCTGATGTATTGCTATGTTATTTATTTTTGAAGTGACCTTCAGAAAAAGAGATATTTTAATTTTTACAAAAACTAGAGCACTTCACCTTTGTTATTATATGAAATTGCTTGAAAAACAATGATTATATTCACATAAGGGGCTGTAAATTTTGTAATAAAACAGTAATTGATAAATATGTGATGGTTAAAACACTTCTACTATTATACAGAACATACACAAAAAAATTTAGCTAATTATTTTCAAAACTTTTTTAGCAATTGCTGGCCCCGTTTTAGTATTTTCAGAAAAAATAACACATTTCGAGTATAACGCGTTTTAAAGTATAACATATATCTTGCTTAAAAATGGGATATGCTTTTACCAAAATTATTGTAGGTTTTCTTCTAGTGAACGGAAAATAATAAACTTGGTATTTTTATAAAGCTAATAAGATGGCCTATAAAATAAAATCATAAGAAAATGGTCAATTTTAGGTTAGTCGGATTCCTAATGTCTCTAGCTCTTTGCAATAATAAATTTTGCTATTACTTACCACGTTCATCAAAGATGTAAAATTTTTGTTTTGAATCATTTCAATTAAGTGTTCAGAGTTTCCTTATTGAATATTAATCTCGATTATAATGCAAATATTGCAAAACATGTTTTTCATGAGAAATCTGCGAAGAGGAATTGCTTCTTGAATTGATAGGTAAGGAAAAATGAGAAAAAATTTATAACAAGCTCTAACATATTTTACTAACAGGAACTATTTCCCTAGCTTACGGAATTTATAGTAACTATATTCTAAAGAAGGTTCAGGGTAAATAGGAAGGTGTATTATAAAATTTATGAAATTGAAAGTACATTCGAAATTGAGTACTTCAAGAAACTTTTTTCCAGGAAGTGATTAATTATTTATCAAACTTTTTTCATTGAATTGAAAAGCTTTTCTGTTGACTTGATTTCATTTCAACAAGAATGTACTTCCGCGATATCTAGCGGACGTAATTGATCGTTAATATTTAAACACTTTCTTTTTTTTATTAGAGAAAGGGAACAGAATACTGCTATTAATAGCATATAATGTACTAAAAGATGTCAAGTTTAAAAAATTATTTTGGAGAGAAAGGATTAGTTTTTATTTTCTATCTACATTATTTGTTCTGATTTGTAGCAAAATTTTGAACCTATTGAATACATACATAAATTCATGAATTCTTTTCTAACGTAGTAGTTAGGGTTAGAAGTGTGAAGGTGAATTTCAGATGAAAGGTAGAAAATAAATCCATATAAATGTGTAAATAATTCCCTATATCTTTTTTTATGGGGAAAAATGTCGTGGGAACATTATAAATATGTGTGATGATTAGAAATGTGCCCACTCCTAACAACAATGCATTAGTTTCATTGCATTTTTTTTGTGCTGTAAATTTAGTTGATTGACGTAGAAATGAGAAGCGGTCTAAACATAAAATAATCCATGTTGCAGTTTCTGTACTAATCTTAGAAGGAATTTAAATTGTAGAAATGTATCTGACAAAGTAATCCTCAATATGTTCCATTGGATTCAGATCCGTAGATTGAGCACAGGCTGTTTCATTCACTCACAAAAACTGTAGTCCTCAAATAGTTCTCAACAAGCAAAGCTTGGTGAAGGTCACGCGTTATCATCTGTCACAGGGATTGGCATTAAGTCAGGGGTGGGCAGACTTTTTCAGGGTACGGGCTACTTCTAATTTTTTCAAGGTGTTGCGTTACTCCCACTGGCATACGGATAATGAGCTAAAAGATGGTATACAATACAGTCGAGCCTCTATTTTACAAGCCTTTATTTTACGAATTTCTCTATGTCACGAACTCTTTCCGGAAACCAAGAACATTTTACGATTTTCTTTATAAAATTGCCTCCAAATAGCGAAGTGCATTTTCTAACGACCAAAATTATCATTCGTTTTTTTACCCTCCGTATTTTTTAAAATACCGTATTTACTCGAACCAAAGACGCACTTTTCCCCCAATGTTAATGCTACTGAAGTCAGGGCGTGGCTTAGAATCGAAGTGGGGAAATGTGTTGGATGGAGGTATTTAGAGCAATTACAGCTTCATGTATGTATTTAAAAGTTTTCATCCTGATAAAATAACTGTAATTATTCACTTCTTATTAGTTTTCCTTTTAAGTTTATTTTAATATCTTATAATTGAATATCGATAAACCACCCACATTTTAGACTATTCTTTAATGTTCACAAAATCTAGTTGAGAATTTGAGGCTCGACTTAGAATCGATGGCGGCTTAGATTCGAATAAAAATGGTATTTCGAAACCTTCGTATGATGGTATGATTATTAGTGAAGGCAGTCACCCCAAAATGTCTTGGCAATCCACCGGTCGATCGCGATCGACCACCATTTTAGGGTGACCGACTTTGTTTAGACCTAAGACGCGCCATACTAAAATAAACATATTCATGGAATACCGAAGCCAGCTAGGGTAGAGAATTACTTTTTTACAATCGATGCGACTGTGTTTACTTAAACAAATGATTCAAAAAAATGTGTAGTTGACACGCATGTACCTTCATTCGAAGCGCACAATGACGTTTAAAAAGTTGACTGCCACTCTAGTGGAAAAAAGTGAATATTGCGAAAGAGAGAATTTCCACCCATACACTGACTGAAGGAGTTCATGATCAGTTCTTCCTATGATAGCACGAGATTTGCTGCTGGTACATCATCCCAGTACTAGCGGCTTCATGGAATTGGATGCTTGTGTTGATGGCCTGTCCATCGACAGCGTGGGACTTGGCAGCGATCAAATTAAGTACACACATGGGTTTCAGATTCTTGCTTTCACGTGTGCTCGCGCTCGTTGCATTGAATACGCCGGTGTTCCAAGGTCTAATTCTTCATCTCAATTTTTTCATTTCAGTTCTCTTATAAGAAGAATTTTATTTAAATAATTTTGAGAACTTTTCAACACATTTCGCATGATGCTTAATTATTTTAATTTAGACGCTGCGGAGATACATTATCACCTTATTACCTATAAAAGAGCCATATCGTCAAATCTTTGTGACAAGCTGATGCAATAAGGCATTATCTAATACATCCTTCTAATTAGCACGCAGGATTTAAAAATTATGTCATTAAAGAGTATTATCGAGACCTCTTTGATACAAAATATAAACTGAAGGTCTTAGATTGAATAAGGCTATTTAATATATCTTCATTCTGAACAGTGACAAGAGAGTGAAAGAAGGAATGAAATTGTAGTAAGTTCGAATAGAATAAAGGAATTTTCAAAGAATTTTTTAAAAAATAATTGAGATTTGAATAAATTCTTTGTTGAAAACAATTCACATGACCTTGATTTTTTCAGATTTTTTTTTAAATTAAAGAGAGAGAGAGAGGCAACTGTGAAGCGTAAAAAAAGGTTTTTCTTAACACCATTTTATAAGCTTTACTTGGTTAGGAGAGGGGTGCCAGCTCAGGTGTCGTCCTCGTCACTTGACCATGGGTCAACATTACGAAGCCGTCATGTAACTGAACAGTGAGACGTTAATATTCTCACTCATTCACTCATAAGCTTCACTTGTACGTAACGAAATCTTTGAACTCAATTTCTGCCCACTTTAAAAGGTTAGATTAATTCGAAATTTTGCTCACTTGTCCAGAACCGATGACAATACAATAATGTAATAATGTTGTTCCATTGTCCTAATCAGGATCATCAGGACTAACAATTTCTGATTTTCATATCTCATCTCGCATCTGGCGACTAATTTCAGATCCCATTTCCAGATTTGGCGACTAAAGGGTTAAGTTACAACTTAGTTCTATTAACTATAAAATGGTGTTTTTTAGTTTTTTTAAACTATAAATTTTATTAATGTTAGTCTAGTTTACATAATTCGTTCCGAATATATATTTTCAATTTTTTAAAGATTTAAATTTATTTAACGTTTTTCCAATGGATTATTAAATATATCTATTTTAGGATGCAAGTATATTTATCTCAGTTAAATCGAATGAAAAGATATTTTTTGAAAATCATTGAAATGAAAATGAAAGTTATTGATTATTCGTCGGAATTTTATTTCCATGCGCGTAGGTTTTGAGAAAATGCTGTTCAAAAACCTGGAAAAAATCTATTTTTTTCCTCTTTTTATTCATATCTTTCAAATTACATAAAAAGTACCTGAGAAAAAGTAAAGAACTTTTCTAAACATGGTTAAAAATTAATGAAATTATATAAAATAAAAAAATAAGATGTCTTCATGAATACATTTAAAAACATTTTTTTATTCATCACGATTTACTAAATGAGGGTGGTACGCGTTGCATAAAAAGTATTTGAAAATGTTCTTAAAATATTATT